>JZLH01S0460523.1:87748-100585 GCA_001188425.1 Eucidaris tribuloides | reverse complement strand
TTTTTTACAGTGTAGTTTATTTTTTTTAAACTGACTACAGTCTTTATAGGGAAAAGGTGCATAGTGCATCCAGTCACTCACTTTTTGGTTTGAAGTGAATCTTTCCGCATATTTTCAGGGCATCATTTTCGACACCACACTATAGATATTGATACCATGTAAGGCCACGCAATTCACATATTGAAACATTGTTAACCAATCGCTTTAAACTGACTTCACTTGAAAGTGTAAAAACACGGGGCAAATCTAAATGTGTAATACACACTCTTCTGTGAATATTTACTCAGTCTTCAAGCAAAGGCAGATAAAATACAAATTGATTTAGGGCTATATCCATCTCCTTAAAAAAATGGTCCAATGTCTACAATATTAATAAAATATAGCGTTTGATAACTTATTATCACTCTGTAAAAAGTATAATATATTTAGTTTCAACTACTAGTATTTCTTCTTTAAAATTCACAACCAGTTATTCACTGACACGAATGTTAGCCCTGATTTGGGGGAGATACCGTCAAATAATGTTTCCACTTGTGGTTTTTCACAACATTGCATTCTCCTGATCAAAACAACATAATCGTAAGTATCCTATCACACAATACCCATTACCAAATTTCATCCGTCATTGATAAACACTTGTGGCTCAAGTATATGAAATTTCGATATGAATGTTAGAAAAGAAACATTTATCTTGAGACTTCGACACGTTTTCGAGCTGCATTTACTCGATGTTAATACACACCGACAAATCGATTTCTGAAAGTGAGCGTCCGTGGCCAGCTCGTCGCGAAACCCAACACTACCTGTTTGGTTATTAGGCGTGTCAAGATGGGTCGGAGCCAATTGATATTTACACCACCACAAACCCATTATGTCAAGATTGGATTTCATTCATGATTTCTTGACGAGATGACGGTGCGTTTGCAGCGGGGCATGCATCCAGTGGCTTTATTTAAGACATGCGGTATCTAACATGTCTAAATGTAGACGGTCATCATTCTTATTTCAGTTCGAGTACTTTCAATTCAATTCAATTTGATATTGGGCTTTATTGAAAAAAAAATCAAAATTAAGATACAATATAATACATACAAGGCAATACATGCAACAAAATAAATACAATACAGTAACATACAATACAATTCATACAATAGAGTGAAATTCACACAATGCAATGCAATACATACAATACATTACAATGCAATGTAATTCATACAATGCAATACAATACATTGTATTATACAATCCAATTCATTTCAAACAATACAATACAATTTATACAATGCTGTGTAATACAATACAATGTGATGAAAGACCGGTATAATTCCATATAAAACCAGCAAACAAACAGACAAAACCAGGTATTGATATAGCGTCTAAATTAATCTAAGGGCTTTACAATTATTCTTAGGATTACACGGTAAGCGCAACTAATGTACTTATAATTTCGATTTTATGATAGAAATATTTAACCAAATTATTCGAAAATCGATGCGACTTGACGAAAATTTGTAAGTTGTGGTATTCCGTAAGAAGCGAAGAGTTTTGGCAATTTATCCCATAATAATGTTCTATAGTAGGATAGAGCATTGTCACCTTTTGTTTAGGACTAAAATATATTCATCAAAATGTGGATGCAAATTGTTTTCATTATGGAAATGAGTAGTTACAAGGTTTATGAGGTTACCTCTCATTTAAGAAAACCTTTAAGATAAAAGAAACTGTTTTCAATTTAATCCCTTGCAGTAACAGGTGACCGATGCAGTTTTATTTATGTATTTATTTCCGTTTTATTTCAGCAGGGTAGCCCTTTCAGTTAATAAACTGCTCTCCCAAAGGGCCCTGCACGATGAAAAACAAATACATATAAATAACAATATACACACAAAACTTAAACTATATAACTACAAATACTATTTACACAAGTAAAAATCATATTCATATTACATTAAAATTAAAAACTAAAATTACACAAAAAGTCATATTTACATGAAATTGAAATTAAAATTACACAAGTATAATTATGTATTGTTTACATTAAATTAAAATTAAGACTGCTTTTCAAAATTTAGTGTTAAGAGTTAACGTTCTTGTTTGTTTTAACATTGGTGAAGTGTGAAGGATTAGCCTGTCCCATTGTAATTTCCAGCAAAAGATCAAATAATCTCAAATGCACCGTATTACATTTCCAATCACGTACTATCCACACTCTGCTGGCATTCACAATCGCCCTCCCTTGACAATTTGTACACGGAACTCGCCAAAATGAGTGAAATAATCGGAGTGTAAGAGGAATTAAAATGATATGTTTAGCTACTGATATATATGCCTGTTCTGATATAAAGATTCGATGTTTTGTCCCCTTACTTTGTTCCCATTTATACCAGGAACCATAATGTTGCTTAGACAATGCTTGACCACTGTAATTACTGTTACTATGTAAAAACTGGGAATTAAAGGTACATGTACATGTTTATTTTGCACAACATCGTGGTGGGTTTCCAAATGAAATGAGTTAGTAGAATGATAAGTTGTGATAAAAAAATATGATAATATCAACTTCAAAGCAACAATGTAGTGTTTCACTCTAACATAGCAACATATACAGTGTGTCTCAAAAAAATTGTGCAAGTGAAAACCGCTCTCTTTGGCAATTAGAAAATACTCGGGTGACATGATGCTTACGTCAACGTAACAAACGACATTTGAAAGCTAAGACTTTGCCCTTGACAGTGATGTAAGCATAATGTCACTCGAGTATTTTCTAATTGCCGAAGAGGGCGTTTTTTACTTGCAGAATTTTTTAAGACATGCTGCAGCACATCTCAACAAATTGTTCAAGTGAAAAACGCCCTCTTTGACAGTAAGAAAATACTGCTGTGACACATGTTTACGTCAACATCAAGGGCAAAGTCTTAGCTTTCAAATGTTGTTAGTTCTGTTCAATTTGATTGTCTTGATCTCGAGATATCTTGCAAACAACAAAACGGTGGAATCACAACTGTGTCACTCTTACGGGAAGAGGGCCTGATGCTATATTGACTGTAGTAAAAGTGGCACATTTGTGATTTTGCCTTTTCGTTGTTTACTGAACATATCTCAGGATTAAAACAAGCAAACTGAACAGAACAAACGGCATTTGAAAGCTAAGACTATGCCTTTGATGGTGATGTAGCATGACGTCACAAAAATGTTTTTCTCATTATCTAAGAGGGCGCTTTTGACTTGCACAATTATTTTTGAGACACACTGTAAATAATATTTGTCTTTTAATGCATTCCTGCCAGACGTCTTAAGAAAACAAAGCAAATATAAGGAAACAGTTTGTCTCTCACTTCATTACTGGAAGGTAATGAGAGCTAAAACTTCTTTTCTTGTTGATGTCAGAACTACACTCATAAAAAAAATTATTAAAATTCGAAATGCTTGCAAATGAGTGCTGCAAACTTAAAATAACACCTAATGTGTTGACCAATTTCTATTTCGCGCAGTTTGCATTTTATTTGTTTTGTTTTTTGTGTTACGATACCATACCTTGTGAAAGATTGATGAAAGTTGTCTGATCGACCAAAACAGAAAATAGATCGCCGCATGCACGCAGATTGCATTATCGTGCATGCACAATGCACAGCCAGCTAGCTACATACGCATGCAAGCACATACGAGTACTCTGCGTACGTGAGTGCTAGCTGGAAGTACCGTATGCAGTGGGCGGAGCCAGCAGGGAACAGCCGCCGAATCATGAGCCGAACTGTATTTCGGCATACCTAGATTGAGAATCGACATTCTTCGGGCACTCGGAACATGGCATTTGCGTAACCGGTGAAATTATCGAATAACATTGCCGTCAATGGACAACACATACTGTCCGCTCATGCGCTTACATGGAATAACGCCCTCTTGAGCGCCGGGTCTGATTCCCTTTGATATTCAATTCGAAAGTCCAACTATTCTCTGAGGGATATTTATTTTTTACAAAAGACCAATATTATCATAATTTTCCATATTCTCGCTTATTTTGATATGTGAGATGGTAAGTCGCAGACGCCGCCGCGCCGATACTAGACTATCAAATAAACATTAATCTGCAGTTTTCTTCGTTTTGTTTTACGCTGCGACCATTTGGAATACAATTTTGTTTTTAAGTAAATCACTCTAAGGAACTGGCGTGTTAAATTTAACACATTTGATGATATAGATATACTGTCCATTATCGATACCAGAAGGGTATTAGCGTTAAACACCCTTATAGTTTTAAAGGTGATACTTTTGGTGTTTAAACAAATTTGTTTGGTGTAGAAAGAAAAGCCCAGTGCTGAAATTTAACACCACATGATACATTATATTGGACAACATCGCTGATGTTATAAACTGTATTTAATACCAGAGGCTTCAATATTGGGGCAGACATATTGCCCCCCCCCCCCATTAATTTCAACAACTTGAAAACATTTATAAAACTTATAATGCAAGAACATGTGTCAAAAGCAGTGCCAGGCAATACAAAACAATTAAACTCAACACGAAAATACTACTAAACATACACAATTTTAAATTTTGCGCAAAATTATCTATTACAATTTTTACATTTTTCTTACTTTTGCCGCCCATCTGAAAAATGGATCGGCGCCCTCGTTTAACACAATAGTTTTTGCAGCGTATTATTCAAAATCAAAAGAATAACATGTCATGAAAAGAGTGCTAGCTATAACACCAGGAGTATTGTAAATTTACACTTTATCTTGTATATAATCATCAACGTGCTTGATGTCAAATGGTTTGCAGCGAAGCTTCCAAAATTTAATAATAAATACGCCATGATTGAACGGAAGAGAAAAATAATCTACGAAAAATCTTCCTTCTTATATACTTTGTTGCCACCTAAAACGAATACACAATATTTGGTTTAATACAAACAAGATGGTGAAGAAATTTATGATTTAACAATACTTGTAACAAACAATCTACCGAAATGTTAAACTGTTAACACTATCGCTGTTGGTTATTGCCATTAAAACATACAAAACAACGTTTAACGACGCTCTGCCAAGTGAAAACGTTACCCACCAGGCCAAACGCTCATTTTCCGAAAAAAGGGGTCACAATTATTAACAGAACTACCCAAAACAATTTTGGGTTTCTTATGATCACCTTTTGGACTAACGAAGGGTTCTTGTCGGCACCATTTCGGAGAAAATGATGCTCACAGGAACCTTTGTTACAGTACGTGAAAATGATTTTGATGAGAGCCAAATTGGTGATGCTATCGTGACAAATTTGAGAGCCTTTTTTGCGAACATTTTTTTTTCTTTGACTGTTGTAATGGTTTAAGTTTCATGTATATTAGATGGCGGAATGTGAGTATAGCGTGTGATTAACTATATGCTTTCTCGGTTGAGGTGCACAGTTGGCGCCTATTCGTCGTCGAATGCTAAATTAACCTATGTCGTAGACAACAAAATATATATATATATATATATGTATATTCATATCCCAGTTCATGCCGAGTATATAAAGGTGTGAGGAGTACAGAATACCCCCACACGATAATTAGCGAGAAACGAGTTAGAAATGTATATTATGAGCGCAATTCCCGAAGGGATGAGTCCACCCTAGTCTGACGAATAAAGTAGAATTCTGCAAATGAGAATGTAACGAGATCTGTAGTATGTCAATTATCTGATGAGCCTTTTCCTGATTCTGTGCGTGAAGCCAATCAATCCAGTCACGGTCCAAGGCGTCTGAGGTGGAGGGGAATGCCAGCTCTTTTTTCTCTCACTCAATTATTGTGTATCTATACACTGCTGGGTATGATTATTCGTGTGACTACATAACCTTTGTGTTAATTTAGCAATATTTTGCACTGTCGGTATTTCATTTTGGATTACCATGAAGTTTGGGGGTTCTCACGTTCGATATGAGTAGCAGAAATGCGCAATTCTGCAAAAAACATAGTAATATTTATCCAGTTGCTAGTATTTTTTAACAATATGTTTTTGTGCTTTTATTTAAATCAAATATGTTATGAGGTATATCACTGTATCAACATATTGTCAAAGTGACGGGGTAACTGGCTACGAAGCTGCATTAAATGTGCACATTGTTTTAAGACAATACCTTGAACATCAATGGGTTAAGTAAAATAAATGTGGTGATCCTAAGAACTTTATTCATCAAATTTGTGAATCTGGTTAGTGAGTAAGTGAGTGATATAGCATTTTGACATGTATAATGGAAAATATGTAGATATTTTCACCCACAGTTACAAGGTCATTGCAAAGAATTGTGCGTATTTTGTGTGTATGTCATTTTCCATCGATCGTGTGATTGACTCACACATTCCTCTCATGAGGTATTCATTCCTTAGTTTTTACTCGTCGCAAACGCATACACACACAAACATATACACACACACAAACACACACACATACACACACCCACCCCTCCCCCCCCACCACACACACACTAAATTGCAACTGTCAGTAGTCAAATGCGCAGATAAAAAAGTTGGATGATTATGGGCTCGTAATAGTGGCAAAGTCTGTCACATACACGATTTTACCCTCCATCATCAGTGGCCCATATCGACCTTGAACAAATTGGTAACACCTTCTCTCCTCCGGGAGTATATCAAAACAAATGATAAATGTTATATATTAAGCCATATTGACGAATAACTTGTTTCCCATTAAGCATCTTGGGGGTACAGATGCATTATTGTGAACATAGTATAGACAACAACTATATATATGTATGTATATAATATCTAGAGAATGAACAAAGTGTTCCACTGGGTTTATATTATTAACACATTCAAAGAGTAAATGAGATTCTGTTTGTGCCTTAAAGAAGAGCAAGAAGAGTATTAAGAATATTAAGAACTATACAAATAGTTACATTCATCATCATTATTATTATAATTATCATAAATATAAATAGATAAACCTCATTATAAAAAACATGGAACAAGATCAATACAAATTTCACTGTCAACCAATCAAAGGGAGGGGTGAACATTGTAAAAATGTACCAAGAATTACACCGAGGAAAGGGGAAGAAGAAAAGAAGGAGGGGAAGAAAAAGAAGGAGACGAGTAAAGAATAAGCTACAGAAAAAGAAAACAATATGATTAATTAGAGGAGCCTCAAGAATATTAAGAACTACAATAATAATAATAACAAGAACAAATGCACCAAAAATAATACTGAGGAAAGAACAAGATAAAAAATGCTATCAGTGCCAGTCTTTGAAGTCTTCTAGCTCTATTCTCACGTCATATCATAAATAGATGTCTGTTTTTTGCGGTAAAAGACGAACCGTTCAATTGATGAATATTCATAACTAGGCACCCCTTCGTCACTATCAGTGGCGCAACCCAGATGCTAATGCCTGCGGACATGTATTGAATGCAGTGCTGGCTCAATTCCAGGCCACCGTATTTTGTGTGTGCGTGTGTATATGGGTACGTACATGTGTGTGTGTGGTAGCAAGTATAGCGTATTTACGAACAGTGCGTAGAGCAATTGCGGACGAGTAACGGCTTTTCATTGAAGATCGGCCACTCTGTCAGGTAGTACGCGTCTGTGTGTGAGGATATAGTGTGCATGTGCACTGCACTGCCGGGATCGTGGGAATACAGCGATGTGCATTGCTGCTGTGCACGGAGGATTCTGTGTGGAATAATAACCTCGTCTGCTGCTCTGCGGGTATTGTGCCGAGGATATAGTGTGTGGAGATTGGAACGGTGCAGCGATGTGACAGCATGAATTGGCGAACACTGTGCGAGCATAGCTAAGCTTATTATCTACCACAGATGTAGAATTACCGTGCCGTAGCATCAGCGGTTGAATAGTATGGAGGAAACCCATCTGTTGATGTGATGATTTGATTCGCGGTTTTATTTTCTTCGTCAGCAGTGCGATATCCTGTAAGTTGATCGTGTTATGGTATGTTATTCCAACACGTTATCCACTTTAAGTTATGAAGATCATGAACTTGGTGATAGCACAACATAATAGACCCATCTCGGATTTCACAAACTTCAAAGAGGGATGCAGACTTCAGCGATGTCGAAGTAATTTGATTAAAAGAAGGGTGGATAAAATACGAGGCGAAGCATTTGATAATACAATATGTCTACAGTGATATCTGTGATAATCTCTCCCTCATAGTTGCAGCTTTGACATTTTAATCTCTTCCCAGTGCCAGTCTTAATTAATTGAATTACTCCGGTTTCATCCATTCCTGACGGTTTCCGAGATGACGTCTCCGTAAACTTTCGTGTCATGATTAACAACCGCGGGGTACGATTTGTTGCGAGTTCAACGTGTGCCAGCGACGTGAACACAAACAGAAATGGCGCTTTAACATACACAAAGTAGACCTGATTGAAACGGACAGTCATTCATGACAGCATGAGCGATAAATAGAACCTATTAATTAATGTAACTCTTTGATTATGTTCAGATAATTGATGATATAAACGTTGGTTCTTCATCGAGCATGCGTCCATATGTTACTAAGGTAACCGACCTCTGGATTATCAGGCTGCTTACTACTGAATTCAAAATGATGCTCTTTCTACTCTTGCACTATTCACTGTGCGCTGTGTTGTGCGAATAGTTCGGATTATTCTCGCAAAAGCCAGCATGTATAACCATTTTCGTTCACGCTGCAGATGTTCCCGGATTTACCATTCATCTTTATGATGGGCAGGACTTTGGAATGATGTCTACATCTTTCCATATATTATGTTAATTTCTACTAACAGATCAAGCAGGAGTGAATCTACCACCATGTGAAGCTACTCAGAATTTATTGCTGGATGTTATAGATGAATGCTTGTATGTCTGATGCACTTTTTTATTAATGTATTTCAGAAGTGCTGTTTTTTTCCTCCCCAGTGCATGATGTGTACGCGTACGTGAACTTGCAGTCGGACATGAATAATTTGCAAAATAATCATGCCTGTTCATTGATGCTAATAACGCGTTGTTGCCAACGAGCTTTCAACTTCCGTTTCATCACTGTTGCATTTTGGAAACATACAAAATGCTGCATCAAACATTATTCAACTACTCCGTACAGGGGAAGATTTATTCCCTGGGTTTCTATCTCCTGTTGCCATGGACATGGACCTTGAATCAATTAATGGCTTTATTCTTGAGAACAACGGACGAGTTACAAGATGGAGACGCTATGCCATGTTATGAGAGAGTTGTGACTTTGTTCTTTCTTGTACCAATTATGCTCGCATTAATCGTCATCACAAGCCCATTTGCAGGGTTAGGATTTGCCTTAAGGGTCATTATGGCCAGATTTCGTCGGCCTTATCGCTATTCTTTCCGGAGCAACCCATATCTCATCAATGTCAATAACCGAATATGGACAGACCTGACAGAAACACGCAACTTCAAGCTCGCGTTTATAGACTCGTGTCTAATGCCCGAGGCGATGGCACGTATGAATAATTTAAGTCAGGTACAATCTCGTGCCACGCAAATGGCACACCAAATAGTGAATTCACAGTTGCGACCAAACCCTAAAATATTCATCCATTCTCCATCAGATAGCGAACTCAAAATGACTTGTTTCTACCATTCACCTAGCACATCAGTGTTATTATCACCTCAAAACATCAGCCACCTAGCTGGCGCCAATGACAATCTCCTGAAATTCGACACATCAGGCTATGCAAGTAGTACTAGGTGCAAAGATGATACCCTGCCACTCAGAGATAAAGATAGGCGAAGACAAAGGCGAGATCGGAGTCCAGAGCCAATCCGATCGGCGAGAGAACCCCCAAGAACTAATGGAGGCAAAACGTCTCCCAAACCTTCGAGTAGTCTTAGAAAAGAATCAAAGGAACATCAGCCCAAAGGCTCGTCTGACACAGATGTTCCCGATCTCGTTCCTAGTCGCGGTCCCATCTCGTCTCCCTCGTCGCCAGAATCGGTAGGATCCACTTCGACCGTAAGATTACAGACATCGCAGGGTCAATACGATCCCGCGATGTCGACCTCGACCCCGGCCCTGACTGGCCCCAGTGTAACCATAAGCCACTGTCCGGTGTCGTTTTGCAGCGAGGGTAATATCCGAGATCGCGTCGCGCCGTGCGAGCACGGTATCAGTTCCAACTTCCCAGCCAATTTAGACTTCGTGTGCTTTCAAGAGGTGTTCGAACACAGAGCAGCAGAACGACTCATTCACATATTGCACAATTCCTTTAGTTATATACTGTACGACGTAGGTGTGAACTCGTGGAAAGTTAACAGATTTCTTCTCAATAGTGGTCTAGTTTTTGCCAGTCGTTATCCGATTGTAGACGTGGTGTTCGAATATTTTACGGAGAGCCAAAAGGAGGACCGATTTGTATCGAAGGGAGTTTTAATGGTTAAGGTAAGTCCATTATCGCTTTATCATTCAGCAAGTGTGTGTGTGTGTATGTGTGTGTGTGCGCGCGTGTGATTGTGTGTGTGTGTGTGTGTGTGTTATGTATGAATGTGTGTGTGTTGTGTGTTTGTATGTGTGAATGTATCTGTGTGTATGTGTGTATGTGTGTATGTATGTATGTGTGTGTGCGTGTGTGTGTAGTGTGTGTGTGTGTTAGTAGTGTCGTAGTAGTGTAGGTGTGTGTGTGTGTCGTGTGTGTGTGTGTGTGTGTGTGTGTGTGTGTGTGTGTGTGTGTGTGTGTGTGTGTGTGTGTGTGTGTGTGTGTGTGTGTGTGTGTGTGTGTGTGTGTGTGTGTGTGTGTGTGTGTGTGTGTGTATGTGCATGTGTGTGTGTGTGTGTTTGCTCCCTCAGTGAATGCGTTAGTAAAATATGCGGATGCATGATATACGTGTGTGCGTTTGCGTGTATCTACGTGTTGCTCTATGTTTACACAAAAATGCATACATGGATGTGTATGTATCACAGTCGTAATGATAGCACTTTTAACAAGTTTAAAATTACAGAGACCACTTTACTTCAATTTACTCCCGGAATTTACTTCAAGTAGTTTCATCAAACTGTGTGTGAACATTAAGTTCACACAAAGAAGCTACCCCGACGTTGTACTTTATAATTATGTTCCTATTATCATGCCAAATCTAGATTAACATTTACCGTGTCACTGTGTAGACACACACACACACACACACACACACACACACACACACACACACACACACACACACACACACACACACACACACACACACACACACTACACACACTACTACACTACATACACACTACACACACACACACACACACACACACACACACACACACACACACACACACACACTACACAGCTGACACGCGTAATGTTAATCTAGATTTGGCATGATAATAGGAACATAATTATAAGTACAACGTCGGGTAGCTTCTTTGTGTGAACTTAATGTTCACACACCAGTTTGAATGAAACTACTTGAAGTAAATTCCGGGAGTAAATTGAAGTAAAGTGGTCTCTGTAAATTTTAAACTTGTTAAAAGTGCTATCATCACGACTGTGATACATACACATCCATGTATGCCATTTTTGTTAAACATAGAGCAACACGTAGATACACGCAAACGCCACACACGTATATCATGCATCGCATATTTTACTAAACGCATTCACTGAGGGAGCAAACCACACACACACACACTGCACATACACAACAGCACCACACACGACACACACACACAACACACACACACACACACACACACACACACCATCACACACACACACACACACACACACAGCACACACACAACACACACAACACATGCACACACGCACACCACACATACATACATACACACATACACACATACACCCAGATACATTCACACATACAAACACACAACACACACACATTCATACATAACACACACACCACACACACACCACAATCACACGCGCGCACACACACGCCATACACACACACACACTTGCTGAATGATAAAGCGATAATGGACTTACCTTAACCATTAAAACTCCTTCGATACAAATCGGTCCTCCTTTTTGGCTCTCCGTAAAATATTCGAACACCACGTCTACAATCGGATAACGACTGGCAAAAACTAGACACTATTGAGAAGAAATCTGTTAACTTTCCACGAGTTCACAACCTACGTCGTACAGTATATAATTAAAGGAATTGGTGCAATAGGTGAATGAGTCGTTCTGCTGCTCTGTGTTCGGACACCTCTTGAAAGCACACGAAGTCTAAATTGGCTGGAAGTTGGAACTGATACCGTGCTCGCACGGCGCGACGCGATCTCGGATATTACCCTCGCTGCAAAACGACAACCGGACAGTGGCTTATGTTACACTGGGGCCAGTCAGGGCCCGGGTCGAGGTCGACATCGCGGGATCGTATTCGACCTGCGATGTCTGTAATCTTACGGTCGAAGTGGATCCACACCGATTCTGGCGACGAGGAGACGAGATGGGACCGCGACTAGGAACGAGATCGGGAACATCTGTGTCAGACGACCTTTGGCTGATGTTCTTTGATTCTTTTCTAAGACTACTCGAAGGTTTGGGAGACCGTTTTTGCCTCCATTAGTTCTTGGGGGTTCTCTCGCGATCGGATTGGCTCTGGACTCCGATCTCGCCTTTGTCTTCGCCTATCTTTATCTCTGAGTGGCAGGGTATCATCTTTGCACCTAGTACTACTTGCATAAGCCTGATGTGTCGAATTTCAGGAGATTGTCATTGGCGCCAGCTAGGTGGCTGATGTTTTGAGGTGATAATAACACATGATGTGCTAGGTGAATGGTTAAAACAAAGTCATTTTGAGTCGCTATCTGATGGAGAATGGATGAATATTTAGGGTTTGGTCGCAACTGTTGATT
>JZLH01S0460523.1:64005-77909 GCA_001188425.1 Eucidaris tribuloides | reverse complement strand
ATACATATCATACATACATACATACATATATAAATCAGGGGCGCAAATCCAGGGGGGGGGAAAGGGGAACGGGGCATGTCCCCCCCACGATTTTGAAGGTGGGGGACATCAATATGCAAATGTCCCCCCCAGAATTTGCATGTGCATGCCAAAAACTGTGATTTGCTGGGCAATTGACAGGTTAGAAAAAATTTTGAGCCTGCCAAATATGGTTTTGGACGGCGCTCCCGCCCCCCCCCGACCCCGCTTGTTCAGAAACAGTTTGGCTGGCTAATTTGGGGCAGGTTACAAAAAAATTTTTAGGCTGCAAAATCAAAGGTTTCGGTCGGCCCCGCCCCCCCCCTCCCCGCTTGCAGAAATAGTTTGGGCTGGCTAATTGGCAGGTTACAAAATTTTTGGCTGGCAAAATAAGGTTTCGGTGCCCCCCCCCCCCCCCCCGCTTGTCAAGAAATAGTTGGCTGGCATTGCAGGTTTACAAATTTTGCTGGCAAAATAAGGTTTTCGGTCGGCCCCGCCCCCCCCCCCCCGCGTTGTCAGAATTGTTTGGCTGGGCACTTTGCAGGTTAGAAAAATTTTGGCTGGCAAGATTGGTTTGGCAGATTCCTGGTTGTGATGTCCCCCCGACATTTGAAAACGGAATTTGCGGCCCATGATATAAATAGTAAATAAATTAATAAATTACTAGTTAAAAAAAAGAAAATGAAAAATAAATAAATAAATAGCTCATGCACCCCGATGTTAAAAAGACAGGGAGATAGAGAGTGAGAAAAAAACTAACAGAAACAAATCCGGGTGTAACCTACATCGGACAAAAGTTTGGAATATGTTTATTCTTTGCGTATAGGCCCTGTTGTGAAAGTTCGCAGATTTCTTACGATATATGATCAAGTTACCGATCATTGTAGAACATATCATTAGCTAAGTGTCAAATGAGCTCGACTCGGGAGCGGCGGCCAGGGGTAACAATTTTCAGAAGGGCAAATCCGGCGGGAAAATTTCCTGCCAAACAATTTTGTTTACTGGCCAAAATGCAGCCGCCAACTTTTTTATTTTACTAGTAAAATCAAAAACAATAGGAAGGGGATATTTCCGAAAAACAGTAAAATTCCCTGGCCATTTTTAATAATAAAATCTGAAAATAGGGGTGGCCGCCCAACCCCTGACCTCCCTGTGGCGGCCCCTGTCTCTACTTCAGGACAAGAAAACTTTTCCTTAATATGATGAAAAATGCATTGGTAGAAAAATATATATTTCCAAACTTTTGTCGCATGACTGTACTTCCATTCATTCCATTTCCATTCATGTTTCCATTATTTACATATAAAATAATTACAAGGCCAATTTGCATTTTTGTTCAAGAAGAGAAAGGCAGTTGAAGAAGCAAGTCATACATAACTTTAGTACTTGGAGCGTGTATATAAGCCTTACGCGTATGCGAGGCGCTGCGAGGCATACAATGCCGCGTCTCGTACACGTGCCGCTATACTTTCTTTTCTTGTGATTGGTTAAAAGTTCTGATGTGACGTTCAATGAAACTAATACTGCGCCTATATAAGCCGTAGGTCATGTCATCGGTTTGTTGATTTAGCTATCGCCTGTGTTCGTTAGTTCAATCTGCCTGAACTCTCATGCCCGATGTACCAGAATTTCAATTCTTGCAAATCCAGTTTTGCCGGTTCGAGATTCTAGCGATTCAAAGGTAAGTTCAATGGAGAATTTTGTTCTATGTTGATTAGAATCGGCCTAATGTGTTTTAAGATCAGCTTATCTTTCGACTAGCTACAGTTTCAATGTCAGTTATTCGCGAGTCCGCATTTCGGGGGCGCGCACTAGGTGCGAGTAGGCCTACTCGAGAATCGGTACGTTATAAATTCTGGATTTCATGATGAGTAAGACATTCATCCATATTTAGGCGTCCTAGTGTAATTAGTGTTCAGTCAAATACCGAGAAGAGTATTTTCACGATATGATAAACCCATTTGATGGTTTTATATCATTCGATACATTGAAAGACAGTTACCCAAAATATGGGTAAATTAATTTAGGGGACCCTCAGGGACACCACATTCACAGTTCAAAATACTGGGTATGAAATCTGATGTTACCAGAAACCAAAATTTCCAAACCCATGTCGAAAATGTTCTGTCATGTGTTAGATGTCATGAGTAATTTTAGTATTATTTAGGTGTGGCAATCAAATTGATTTAAAGATAATAGTTTGATTTAAATAATATATGGTTTTAAAATAAAAATATATTTCTTGGTTCTGTATGACTTTTCAGAATAACTGTAATCTTAACATGGAATACACTGCAAAAAACAGGGGTGTTAATTTAACAACCCATAGTGTTTTGCGCGATATTTGCTGTCGAATCTTGACACTTTTGGTAATAAAAAAACAAATGAGTCTGGTGTAGGAAGTACATGTAGGTCGGCCCTGATGCACATTTAACGTACTGAGAAAATCGATTTGAGTTTGAGCCATTCTTATGTACATGTAAACACTTCAGAATTTAATTTAGCTGGTGGACTCCATAACACTTCGGTGAGTTAGTTTATGTTTGAAAGATTTATTCTCAGTCGCTTTTGAATTATTTCAAGTCCGTTTTATTTTTTGTCAATATCTGATTTTAAGGTACTCCCTTGCCAGATTAAATACCAAGTAAAATGAAATTCACGATTTGCACTTGGATCCTTTAGCCAGATTAGAGCCGGAGTCTTAAAAGCATAACAAGCAAACACACTGTAAAAAGCCGGGTGTTATAATGCAACACCAAGCTGGTGTTAAATTTCTAGTGTTCTTTATGGTGTTACACTTTACACCGATGGTAATCACGTCAAATCAAAGACGTTCTTTTAGGGGGTTAATTAGTTTCTGTAATTTTTGTTGACGTTTAACTTCAACAAGAAGAATACGAATTTCCAAGGTAAACTACTTGATGTTGGGAAAAAATTTATGGAAAATAATGATACACCAAAAGTAACACGCGTCCAACTTCAAGAGACCACACCGCAACAGGTCTTGAAAATACACCGGGGCCGGCAATTAACACCAGCAGTGGTCAAATCAACACCATGCAGTGTCATTATTGAAATTAACCCCAGCGCAGTGTCACATCATCACCAGCTGTAGTGTCAACTAAACCCAAAGAAGTGCCAAGTAATTACTTCTAACACCAATACTGTGTAGTTTCAACACCCGTGTGTTAAATCAAACCGTTCTGTTGGCACTGCAGATAGTTGAACCCAACACCGACGTCTGGTATCTTATATGACAACACATCGTGGTTAAATCCCGCCCTCTCAGTTTTGCGGTGTAAAAATAACACAAAAAATTACTGTTGTGCTTGATATAATTATATCATCACTGGTATGTTCAAGCTGATCGGCACTATTATAGGAATGAAAGGGAATGGTTTCAAATCGATGAATGTTCAGACACATTTGGGAAATTAATCTTCCACTACAAACCTCGTTTTCGTAAAAGAATACTTTGTGATACTTTAAGAAAAAACTCACTTGGCTTGACACCAATCCATTGATGTTGCATTTAATATGATTGGATGCAAGACGTAAAGATCTGTGCGTGCGGTTGTCAAGGAATTGGTAAATAACAAATAATATTTAAATGAGGGTTCACGCAGTAAACCATTGCGGCGCAGGCGGCGTACAAACAGCGCTTGGCCGCTGAGCTATAAGTCCATTAATTTCAGTGCATTCACTGGCATGTGAACGATTTTGAAAAGAAGGAGAAGAAGATGAACGAAGAATGAAGGAGGAGGAAGCAAATCAATTTCTAAGCAGATCTTTACTTTCTTCATGGTCTAGAGTTTTTGGGCAACACAATGGTAAATTGAACTAAAACCGTCGTTTTTGCAGCATTTTTTGCCATTGTAAACAAATCTACCATAGCAGCTTGATATACTAATTGCACAAGATTTATGATAATCAATAATTTCTCTTTAAGGTTAATAGATTCAAAATATGTGATTAAAAGTCAACGTTTTCCCCCGCGGTTTTGAGTGTAAAGACTTCCTTTTGGTCAAAATCGTCGTGAAGACCCCGTTTTTCTCATTTTTTCTGTCTTTGACCGCTTCATAAAATGAAGTGCGAGATCTATAAATATATTGACGATGAGTGATGATGTAGTGGGAAGTCTGAGGATTCTAAAATGTAAAAATCAAATGATTTGTTAGGAGAAGCCCGCGAATTGGCAAAAAATCAATGACAGATACGATTTTCTCTCACTGAGATATCTACCGTGTCTTTGTAATTAAAAGCGTTCGAAAGTGTGAATGCAAAGCAATAGAGCATCCCTACAGCGTTCGATGAGAGGCACTAGTGCATGACCAGCGCGTATATCATAACCTTAGTATTTCCTCTGCGTAAAAGAGATCGTTTTCTGTTGTGAAGAAAAGAAGGAAGGAGGAAGGAGAAGGAGGAGGAGGAGGAGGAGAAGAAGAAGAAGAAGAAAAGAAGAAGAAGAGAAGAAGAAGAAGAAGAAGAAAAAGAAAAAGAAGGAGGAGAAGAAGAAGGCAGAAGAAGAAGAGGAAGAAAAGAAGAAGAAGAAAAGAAGAAGAAGAAAAAGAAGAAGAAGAAGAAGAAGACAGATGAGGGAGGAGAGAAGGAAGAGGAGGAGAAGAAGAAGAAGAAGAGAAAAGGAGGAGGAGAGGAGGAAGGAGGAGAAGAAAGAAAAGAAGAAGAAAGAAGAAGAAGAAGAAAAGAAGAAGAAGAAGAAGAAGAAACGAGAAGAAGAAGAAGAAGAAGAAAGCCCTAGTAATTGAACATAATTTCAATGGAAAAGGGTTAATTAATTTTCAGTTGCGGCCTTTAAAGCCAATAGACTGGATGTTTTCTACTGATTAAGTTATTTAAGGTTACACAGTTTAACTCAAATTGATTGAATTAGTTTGGTGGGAATATACTAAAAGCAAAGAGAAACGGAAAGGAAGAATAGCCTTTTTGCACTCGACATTTTCTGAATTGGGTCTCATCGGGCTTTTCTTTTTTAACTTGCCAGAATCATGGATGAGTCCCGCCTTTACCTCCGTCTCGGACGAGGTTTCTTGACCCAATGCGGGCAGCGTCGACGGTGAGCGAATGATCAGCCGTCGTCGACGCGCAGACTGGGATGGAACGTCCAGAGGATGTGCCCCGTGTCAGTGATGAGAATGCTGAAGCCAGCAGTCCTCGGCTCAGGTTGTCCCGAACATCGCGGACGACCGAGTCCAGTGACCTCGACCACTCGACCAGAGCAGCTCGCCCTCACTGATGACCATGGATGACGAAGGTGATAACACAGGTGACCGAGCCAAGCCCGGCTGCGGCCACCAAAACCGACGCACTTCCGGTCAGCAGGCAACCTGATGACCACGATAGCCATGGCCGATACAGACTTGGTTCAAAGGTCACTGATGCAAATCGTGACAATCTGCCATGGTCGGCCATCGGCAGCTGACCCACACCCAGACTGCCCCATCGCCGACCACAGTCCAGCCAGGTCGCTGGAGATGCCTACAGCTGATAAGGGGATCCAAGTCGCCCTGGACCGATGTGCGACAAACAATGTAGGCACCCAGACTGAGGTAAGGTATTTGAAATGGTAAAAAATAGTAACATTAAATAATAACGTGTATTTAAGCCTGGATTTAATTTCTTTTCTTTGAGGGGTGGGGGGGGGGGTCTTTTTCTTCACATCTGTGGTACTAATGTGTAAGAATCCAGATGATCAATTTTGTAGAAGTGAACAGTGCAATGGCAGTAGGTAACAGAGTAGTAGTACTAGTAGCAGAATACTAGTAGTACGTAGTAGTAGTATAGTAGTAGTAGTAGTACAGTGTATAGAAGAATGAAGAATAGTATAAGAGTAGTAGTAGTAGTAGTATAGTAGTAGTAAGTTAGTAGTAGTAGAAGAAGAAGAGGAAGAAGAAGAAGAAGAAGAAGAAGAAGAAGAAGAAGAAGAAGAAGATAGAAGATAGAAGAAGAAGAAAAGAGAAGTAGTTAGTAGAAGAAGTAGTTGTAGTAGTACAAACATATGACGGATAAAAGATACGGCAGCATTATAATTTGTAACCCTTGCATTAGTTTTGTAGTGGAATACAAGCGGTTTGTTTAAATATGAATTATTATTTCATAACTTAAACACATGTATCTATGAAACAATCATTGTCATATTCATCATCATAATCATCGCCGTCAATCATCATTACGATTACACCACCACCATCATCATCATATCACACGACTGTACCAACATCATATCACCTTCCTGACACTGTTATAATTGTAAGTAATTCTCTTATTTCAGGTTGATGAATCCAGCATGCATCTTGCAAGCGAAGTTCGAAACATGTTGAGGAGCAGCTACAGGTAGGTCTATTAAGACGCAGATTTTTAAAATTAAATAATTTCTTTTCATGAAGTATTTAATCTTACTTTCTTCCTTCTGTCACATTTGCGTGAATGTAGACAAAGATGGTTAATGGTTGGCAATTCTTTTTGTTGACTTCGCAAATGCATAATTGTTTCTGGTATACAACGATAGTAACTATGTGTATTGTAAATTGTAATGCATTTCATTGTACGATGCAAAGTCCTAAAAGTGAATTAAATTCAATAAGTTTTAAGATTTAAATACATAAAAAAAAAAAAAAAAATACACAGGCTAAGTAATGTTGTTTTCCCACGTTCTGAATTGCAGCATTTGCTGCAGACGTGTCGGTGAAATCACGGGAGCACAACCCTCACTCTCTGCCGAGGATGCACCCAAATGCTTTTCTGAATTCGTGGGAGGCCAGGGAGACGAAATTGGAGAAAGTTGAGGGTTAAGAATAAGAACGATTCAGGAAGAGAAGACATTCGACTGACGACGCAGCTGCAGGTATAACATCATTTTTTTTTTTTCTTCTAAATTATACTCTTTAATGCTTTCATTTGTTTGGAGTGGGTCCAAAATTACAGAGTTATGAAATGACAGGATTAAACAATACTTCACAGCAATGCAATACCAACTTCAACCCGCACTTGAACATACTAGAAATGATGATAGAGATAGATAGATCCCATAGACGGACTTACTGAATTGGTAAATGTCGATAGCAATCAGATGATTAATGGATGGTTGATTGATTGAATAATCGATAAATTGACTTAGTGATTGTTGGTTGGTTGGTATATTGATCATTGATTAATTGATTGATTGATTGATTGATTTGATTGATTGATTGATTGATTGATGATTGATTGAAGGAATGAAGAATGTAAAACATCAACCCTTAAAATCCAGTGAATATTACCTCTGTTTACTTGATTTCCCATTTTAATAGGATTTGTGGATGCAACTAAGGAGATAGAGGAGGATTCGCCTTGAATATGACAGACGACAATGAAGCTTCGTGTGGCACAGAAAATACAAGCAAGAATGCGGTCCCAATCATCTCAAAGAAGGCCTGGAGGAAAATGACCTTCAATTGACGCAGGCAAAGGCGCAATACAAACATCGAATTCAAGTATGTATAGTTTTTAAATGACTCATGGCCTGGCGCAACTCAAACTTAAAAAATGAAATACGTGTAAATCAATTACTTTATCACTTAGTAAACAGAATATAAGTTAAATAAGGAACAGAAAGGAATGTAAATTTGTCTTTGTGCATGTACACATGTTTGGCTTCAAAATGTTCTCCTATGTATTTCTTGACTGATTGATCCTTTGATAGCAGCTTGGTTGGAGCTTATTGTATTGAATTTGATATGCCAAATAATTGCAAGTTTCTTCTAAATCAAGAAATGCTCATTCTTTACTTTTAACTGTGGATCCCTTTTAAGTCATCAAAACCAGGCTTTACACAGAACCAGCGTTAATAATCAATTATGATAATTATACATCATTTTCAACAAAATATTTTCTATGTGTTTTCTATGTCTAAACTTCTTTTATACAGTTGTGTTATTTGATTCGAGTTTGCTGAATTTCATTACACTAATTTATATATTCAACTTATTCAAAATCAACAAAAATTAATCTAACGGTCATTTATCTTTCCTTTCGCGCCTAACTCACAATATTAATGTAGCAGTCTTTGTCTAAGCCTGCTCACTTAATGGGGACATATCAGATGACAAATTTGATCAGTGCATTAGGGAGATAGTAGATTTGGCAACTTTTAAAAATTAATGGACAGATGTTTCCTTATATCCATTGCATAAACATTCCATAGACGACCGTTTGAAGGGTTATGTGTATTCCATAATGTCCTAATCCACTGTTTCTATTCAGAGTGAAACTTAATCTACGCATTTGATATAATTAGCTATTATTAAATATTTTTTCCTGAGACTTTACCTGAATGGATCAAATACGAATAGGTAAATTCTGATTATTTACGGAAAAAATCTACCCGAGTTCGTGTTTTAAAACATTCTCAAGTCACGAAACAGTAAAACATAGGAGAGGAATCTTAACCCATTTTCTGTTCTTATAACCAGATTTTGACTGCACCATCAAGGAGATAGCGCATGCCAGTGCATACATGCGGTCCCAAAAGGTTGGCCAAGCGACTGATGGCTACTTGAACAAGGCCCGCCAGGAAAAAGGTCTGGAAGAACAGTTAGCAGTTGCGTAAAAAATATACAGAAGAAGTAGTGGAAGTAATATTGTCCCAGTAGTAGAGTCTAGTAGTGGTCAGTAGTAGTTCGAAGTAGGTAGTAGTAGTAGTAATAGTAGTAGAAGTAGTAGTAGTTTTGATTTAATCATCAACTGTAGTGGTGGTATAGTAGTCGTAAGTAGTAAGTATGGTAGCAGTGAGTAGTAGAGTAGTAGTAAGTGGTGGTAGTAGTAGTAGTAGTAGTATAGTAGTAGTAGTATAGTAGTAGTGTAGTAGAAGTAGTAGTAGTGGTGGTCAGTATGGTTAGTAGTAGTGTGTGTGTGTGTGTGTGTGTGTGTGTGTGTGTGTGTGTGTGTGTGTGTGTGTGTGTGTGTGTGTGTGTGTGTGTGTGTGTGTGTATGTGTATGTGTATGTGTGTGTGTGTGTTGTGTTGTGTGTGTATGTGTGTGTGCGTGTGTGTGTGTGTGTGTGTGTGTAGAAACTTCAGTGTTATTCACTATTAAAATTTATTACATGAGTTCTGTTGTCATCTGTAGATGTTAAACTGTCCTCCATGCCATTATGCATGATCTACATAAATGCAGATGATTATTCCACACAAAAGCTGTTATTACAGATTTGTAAAAACAACTTTTGTAATAACGACGACAGATAGATAGATAGATAGATAGATAGATAGATAGATAGATAGATAGATAGATAGATAGATAGAATGAGTCGGATGGACAGTTAGCTGGATGGTTAGCTGTCTAATACGTCATTTTAACTCGCAATAAACTACTCTTGAATTCTTTGTGGGGTGGAGCAGGTCAGCGGCGCAAATTTGTCGATATTTGACAACATACACTCGACAAGACGTGTTTAATTCAGTGTGTTGGCTTATGACTGACAGGAAAGCTATTTATACATGTATTCCCAACAAATTACCATAGAACAATTTTGGAGATTTCATCACGAGCGCCTGTGAGGATACCCCAAACCTGCTATAGCCTGCAGGAGTCTATTCTTTCTTTCTAAACATTGTCTGTCTGAAAACATCATATACTAGTAGTCCAGCGAGGCAGATACTCTAGTACTGACAGGGTATAACGCATAACATTGCACCTTTGCTTATACCCTAAACATACACTCGTGCTCATAATCATGGAATATTTTAAAAACATTTTAGAAGTTGCCATTTTTTCGTGAACGGTACATCTGAGATTAATATTTCTTCACCCCAGGTAAAACAATTATAATCTAAGAATTTCAGGAATGCTGAGCATTTTGTGGCGTCTGACTCGACACTAAAACCTGTGTTTATAAATGGCGGTATTGTTACTATAGTACTGACAGGGTATAAAGCATAACATTGCACCTTTGTTTATACCCTAAACATACATGTAAAACTTTATAGGCGATTCATAAGTTCATTTTCGTTTCAATGAAACTTTTTTACTTAGATAACTCGCTCTGGTAATCTTTGTTTTACAGTATAACATGCTGTATTCTATATAACACTTTTGTCAATCCCTGCGTATAGGCAATGACAAATAACATTTTAATAGGTTGAACAATGGCCAACCATGACAAAAATCAGGGTTAACATTGTTTGTATAGTGACGTCATTGCGTTATTACTTCGGTATTACTGAGGCATTTAGTATTTTTAACAAAAAACGAGAAAGAAAACAGACATGTCGGATGTACACCAATCCATCAGAGACTTCTGATGCGGGTTGCTAGGCAACGGCATGTTCCATTGTTGAACGACAATGCTTTATCCATGTTGGCGGTGAAGTGAACCATTAGCGAGTAATCAGACTAGAACGAATGCTTCTTGCTTTTAATGCTGGTAATCACGTTAGTGGGTATGTTGACAGGTTTTTTTTTCTTCTCCTTCCTTCATTCAGCTTTTATTTTGAAAATCAAATTTGCAAAGTGAGAGCGCACAAAGCCAGAATGTGTTACAGGATGTATGAACAACAAAAATGCGTTGATGCCATATAAGGTGCATAAGGTTCACATGTTGTGTATGTAAAATGTATATTGTACATTAAACTGTATTTTGACATTTACACACGCATGTATGTGTGTATAAACATGCATATACATTTACATATATGATAATTTAAAATGTAGCATCTATATAGATCTCTACAATGATTCCACATTACGCGCAACTCTTTATCTGAAAATTGATTACTATTCAATTTTTACCAACATTCTAAAAGCAATACCCAACAAAGACAAAACGAGAATAATAAAAATATATTATATAAGATATAAGATAAAATATTATGTAAATAAGGGTGTTACGCAATAATGTAGAGAAAGTGGTGGGACGGAACACTTTCGGAATGTATTGATGACGCGTAATCATGGTTATCGTTACTTAAGAGCACAGTAAATTCAGAACCAGAAATGAGGTTATGTGCAGACTTTGATTAACTTGACTTAATGCCTTTTTACTCTAAAGTGATATTTCTTTTTCATGGGTTTATCACTGATGTTTAAATCAACTATTAAATGGAATTAGAGAGTTATACCTCAAATACTATTTAGAAATACAGAGCTTTATATTTCTTTAAAAATGGCCAAAATGTGATATCTGAACTGCCTAATAGTGCTTGAATGTACAAATGAACATCCTAGAATACAAATCTTTCTAAAGATATACTGCCACCGGGAAGCTATATGGATAAACATCACATGCGTACACTTATTTTAACACAACAGTCTATGGGGAACGGTCATGGCAATCCCGGGCATTCATACATAATTTCTCTTTCTTTTAAAGCAGTAAATGATCGTTTTGAAGTACAATTTTTGCTCATGGCTTAGTTTCAAACTGTATCAGAGACACTTATACAATGGAGAATTATGTAGATCAGATTTTTGTAAACTGTGACCATTGTTAAATTATACCTTTAAATGTCAAGCCACACTTTTTGTTTCACACTCTAAGATATTTTAGCGATATTTGTTTGTTTGTTTGTTTTAGAAGAAGTTGAAGCAGCTGTAATTCTATTAACTGTATTTGAAAGCTGAACAGTGAATAACGCAAACTTTATCTACACATCAACAATACGAAATAGCACGTACTAGCGTAACATAGCACCCATGCTAGCACACGTCTTTCGTTTGACTATTCTTTACGGATTCGAAATATTCTGCAAATTGTCGACTGAATGTCGATCTCGTACACTAACAGTGAAGATATTGATTTAAAATGCTCGGATTTCAGACATGCAGTCATGCCTGAAGTCCAGCCAGATGAAAATAGAAATACAGTTACAGACCTGTGACATTTACATGGAAGGGAATAGATTACACTCTGTGCCATGTGAACTCTGGTATAACCTACCTCGACGTGTACTAATGTTTCTGAAGATTGTATGTAATGTAGATTTTTTTTCTGGAACGGGTTGTTTTCAGGCGCGTATTAAATAAGATGAAAAATAATGTGTTACTGTGGGATTATCGATTCAATATGTTTTCATTAATAACACTATGTCACTCATACCTCATCTCGTGATATTCGCTTATAGATTTATCCATTGAAATCCAAATTTTTAAATACATTTTCAGCGACATTATTGGATTATTCTAATCAATATCGTCAGAGTATTATTTCAAATAAATCGAATGCATTCTAAATACTCCAGAAACAGAATTACAGTGTACTGTGTCTTGATAATTCCACTTCACTCGATTCTTTTTAATTTTTATATTTCCACTTTATACCTTATTTATTTTCTTGACGGCTTCAGATGCTTAAACCTCAATGATCATGTTATACATAATTTCATATATACATGTATATATTTGGGGCATTATGTACACGTATGCAAATTGGTAGACATATTTCATTTTCCAAACATAAAATATACAGTTGTATGATGAGTTAGATAAGTTTTAGTTTCTACTAGGTACAAATTTATGATAACATCATGATACGCAATTAACTACAGTATATAGACAAATTATCTTGAGTCAGTTTGTACAAATATATCTATATATCTATGTGTTTAAGTATATATCCGCATCTATGTACATATATATATATATATCATATATATAAGAAAAGATATAAAAACATCATTTTGTACATAACATGTGTGCGTGTGTGTATGTATGTATATGTGTGTGTGTGTGTGTGTGTGTGTGTGTGTGTGTGTGTGTGTGTGTGTGTGTGTGTGTGTGTGTGTGTGTGTGTGTGTGTGTGTGTGTGTGTGTGTGTGTGTGTGTGTGTGTGTGTGTGTGTGTGTGTGTGTGTGTGTGTGTGTGTGTGTGTGCCTGTCTGTGTGCGTGTTTATTTATGCTTATTTATACTGGCCTCTCTGCTGGAAATATGTTTCATTTTGTGATTAGATGGAGAAACCGGTAATGAAATTTTTACGTTCACCCGTCTCCGAGTTATAAACATTTGTACCACAGCAGGAACGATGTCTCTTCAATCGCATCCTATAGCAGACATGCTTGATTGCCAACCTCTCATGTATATAGATCCCTGGAATATCAACTGCCTGCTGGAGTACCAGTGTATGTCCTTTAATCAAATTGTGTCCTCTCCCCATCTTGAGTGCAGTGCCAATTATTTATTTCGTGCAACAGCAGCGAGACCTTTCCCCCTATTTTATTATTTAATAAACGAAAATAACGATGTTTACAGAAATGAAGTAATACAAATAAACGTACTTTGCTTCTCAGGCTCTTGACTTCTCAGTATCCTTGATTGTATCGTTTGCTTCAATATAGTAATAATTAGATTGTAGCTAAATTTATGTATTTGACTTCTTTTGTGTGACGGTTCCTTAGATACAAAAATATATATATACTGTAATAAACAAAATTATTTCCTTTGATACAGTAAAACAGTACAGTTGATTTTCTTTAGGAAATAAAAATAAATTAAACCTCTCTTAAATCTTCAAATCAAAATGTAAATTCACAATTTTAGAGTATTTCTTTGACTGAAATCAGTTCAATAAAGTAGATAAAATAAGCATCGTCTATTACATGTATCTAGTTCATTTAAAGATCCCATCTTATCTATGCCCCTAATTTGCATATCTGTGGGGTGTGGTGATGAAATATGTCAGCCGTAATTGATTTACAGACTCCGATAAATTCTTCGTCTTTTCACAAAGCAGTGAAGCAGAAAAATGAATTCCAATACACAATATCGACCAGTTGAATTCAAACTAATTAAATTTTTAAATCAATATAAGTTATAAATATATATTGTACATAATTTATAGCTTTATGTAGAAACTAATGTTTACTACAGACGGAGCCAACTTTATCAAATGTAATGG
>JZLH01S0460523.1:42592-63955 GCA_001188425.1 Eucidaris tribuloides | reverse complement strand
AATAAACGAAAATAACGATGTTTACAGAAATGAAGTAATACAAATAAACGTACTTTCGCTTCTCAGGCTCTTGACTTCTCAGTATCCTTGATTGTATCGTTTGCTTCAATATAATAATAATTAGATTGTAGCTAAATTTATGTATTTGACTTCTTTTATGTGACGGTTACTTAGTTACAAAAATACATATACTGTAATAAACAAAATGATTTCCTTTGATACAGTACAAGAGTACAGTTGATTTTCTTTAGGAAATAAAATAAAATTAAACCTCTCTTAAATCTTCAAATCAAAATGTAAATTCACAGTTTTAGAGCATTTAAATCAGTTCAATAAAGTAGATAAAATAAGCATCGTCTATTACATGTATCTAGTTCATTTAAAGATCCCATCTTATCTATGCTCCTAATTTGCATATCTGTGGGGTGTGGTGATGAAATATGTCAGCCGTAATTGATTTACAGACTCCGATAAATTCTTCGTCTTTTCACAAAGCAGTGAAGCAGAAAAATGAATTCCAATACACAATATCGACCAGTTGAATTCAAACTAATTAAATTTTTAAATCAATATAAGTTACAAATATATATTGTACATAATTTATAGCTTTATGTAGAAACTAATGTTTACTACAGACGGAGCCAACTTTATCAAATGTAATGGTTCACAATAAAAAGTATTTATTGTTCCATTGTAGAGGCACAACACACTAGTAAGGAATATTCTTTTAATACAGTGGATTATAGAGAACAATCTCACAATACTACGATACATTCACGAATATTTATGGAAAGGCATCGTGTAAAATTTGCAGAAGAAAATAGTTGCACTTTTTAATATTACAACCTAAAATGTCTATTTTGTTGGAGAAATTTATGTTCCTTTTTTATCATTTTAGTAGAATCAGCCTTACCCACACTACCTAAATCATTTTACCATCAACTAAGATGCCAGGTAAATTTAATATATAATAGTGTAAATTATTATGATATTCAGTATTTCTAACAGTACTTCAAAGTTAAAATACGCTTTATACATACCTTAGAAAAACATAGTTAAATAATGATTTACAGTAAAGCCGGCTGCCCGTAAATTACCTTGCACTCTGCACTTTTGAATATCTCTACGATTTCTGTAAAATGATTACTAGTACAACTTTTGAAACACCTTTGTTTTATACTTTAATTTTAACGACATTTTTTTCGTAAAATTCTTTCCTCTCTCTTAGTTTATTTGACAAGCATGAATCTGTTTTGATTCTATCAAAGACTTTATCTGTTTACCTGAGATACTTTACTCTATTATCCATAAGTATTACGTCGGTATGGAGTAGTAAAAAATAATAATTTGCCTTCCAGACTTTAGCGACGCGAGATAAATACTAGACTAAGTCCTCTTTTCTGTGTTCTGGTCATTTGCATTTAAAATATTTATTCTTGTGTAAGACTCTACGTAACTTGGATTATTATACCAATTATTCTCTTTTTTCCTACACACTTGTTTCTATTTAGCTTTACCAGTCACATAATTGTTTAATGTTATAATAACATGTAAACTGCACTATAGTTTCACTAACTTATTTCGTATGTAAATATAATACATAGATGGATCGGCAAAATATTTGTCATTTCATTTCTCAAAAGAGTCGATCGAATACACTCAAATTATACACGACGCCAGAATATGACAGAATTGTACATTCCATATTGCATATTGCCCTCCTATTAACCGAAACATCGAGAAATCTAAAGATATCAGTCTATGATTCAATTTATCTGGAGTGAATGCCATTAGTTTTGGCTCCGGCGTTGGAGAAACTCGTTGATAGCTGAGATTTTAACAGTTTACTGTCCTTAAACTGGGCCACTGCATTATAATATGCCGCTTGTTTATGATAGTACAAACTGAGTTCATCATCATTTTTGCCTCTTTTTATAATTTTGTACAATGATTTTGGTGCCTGGATGTTTCCTCAAATCAGTCCTTAACATAAATAAAGATATGGACAACTTATTAAACAACACTAAAATGATTTAAGTGTTCCGACTGTTTTAAAATAGAAAGAGTCCCTAATTCTTGCCATCCTGTTCTTTATCTCGTTGTTGTCATTAATTTATTACAACAGTGCTACACGTTTTTGGTCAGAGCAACACCTAACCAATACCAATCTGGCATTATGTATTTAAGACTTTTAATGTTGATGTGTTGCATAATGGAATTGTTCCAACAATTTACGAGCTAAATAGAACGATACATCATACAAAACATTACATTTGTAAGTACTACACTCAATCATTATTAAAACAATGGCCAACCAAGAGAAACGTGATACTGAAATGTATTGTCTTCATTTTTCAAATTCATGTCAAAAATAATACATTTTGTAGAATTTGTGTCTGGGATATTTATCCAAAAGTGTCTAGCATATAGAAACAAAGCCATTTCCTACTGCTACATTCAACTGAAATTCTTGTTTGATGTTAAATTACTTTTATTGGTGTATATTAGCTGATAATAAGTTGACAGAATGGGTGATCACGTCTTTAATGGATTCCCATTATATTAAAATGATTTTGATATATAACTATTATTCGTAGTGTAATTATATACAGACATAAATATAACAACACGTGCTGCCGTATCGTTTATCACTCTTTCAAAACCCATTAGCTTATGAAAATTGTTATCCTAGACATTATATTTCCACTTTGCTTCGGAGACAATCATATTAATAGCTTTCGGAATTTTCCCTTTTTTAAGTTCACGTGATTTCAAGATTCGATTCTGAGCAGTTTCTAATCCGACACCAGAAATTGGTATGGGTTCCCGAACAAAGAGTTTGATGGAAATTCTCATTTATTGGAGTAAATTGCAACTTCTCTCAGTCACAAGAGCAAGTATAATACGCTAAAGGGTCATTTTAGATTTTGTCTCTATTGTTTAAGTTTCAGATAAACCTAATCGAAAAGAGAATGATAGAACCACAAAATAAAGATATGTATGCCTCCAGTTGAATATGAAACAAAGTGAACCATATCTAAATTGATTATAGAATAGCGTGCATATTTACAATGCGTTTTGTTATAGGAAAATTATCATTTCAGGGTTCTTATGTTAAAGGTAATGACATGATTGGGGTAGTCCTCAACTTGGGCTGATCATACTCTAGAATCAAGTAAACTATGCAAGGCTTCTCCTGTGAAAATCTTGTAGTCAAACGTTCACTCATTCTAAAACAAAACAATGTCAATATCACTAGTAGCATGGAAACCTGCTGTGTGGCTCTCTATGGACTTATTTTATCCTACCCGGCAAAGAATAGATACTCTATGTTTATGCTTGATTCTCCTTAAGTAAACAAATTACAGACAAATTCTCCCTGGTGGAGATCCACATCTGCTAGTGAACAGCTGAATATATTTCAACTCATTTGGTTCTTGAGGCATTTTCAGTGTTCCCAATGATGTCACTAACCTTGAAATGTTTAAAATGGTTTTATATAAAACTATGAAAAATAACAAAGATATCAACTTCCAGAAGCCAATGAAGTGTGCAACTTCAAGAAGTAACACGTTAAAGTATAGTGACTTTGTATGAACTTTAAAAAGCAGTAATACGTTAACGCAGTGACTTCGCAGTGGCAAAAGGTAGAATGGACTTTAATTTCCCCTAAATTCTGCACCTGAAATTGCGAGTCGTATGCCATTGTAGTGGTCACGCCTCTTTTCATTCACCGATTTCGCACTTTACTTCCCGCGGTTGCCTGCCCTCAAGATCTAGGTTATTGGGTTACGAGCCGGATAAAAATAAATCGGTGAAATTCTGGATATTTTGACATTTTGGCACGATTTGAGCATGACATTTCAGTGCCACCCTGCATCCCACTCTCTTTCTCGTCTTATTCTCGTTATTTACCCTATGTATTTTCTGCAACAGTTAAGATGTCGTGAAATGCAGAAATTTCGAATATGTTCGATGATCTTTTCGAAAGTAAAGTAGCAAATCATTGGAGAACAATATTATTGGAATGGTCGTTTGTGTCATCCATTATCTTGAAATTAGAAGATTGGAGGTGCGTGTGAATTTTTGTAATTTAAAGGGAAATTATGTGATTGGGACACTTGAGAAATGTCTTGAGAAATAAATGTGCTTGAATATACACCAGTCTACATAGAGTGTATGTTTAGTCTGGAAGGATTTGGCTTGACTTTGTTTGAAAATGCGCTTGAATATACAGGAGGGAATTAAAGACCCCGATAGAAATTAACCCATACAAAGCTGTACAACAAATTTGCCTTTTGCAGTGAATGCTGAGGGTAATAATTGTTTTTGAAAGGAGTAAAGATTTGACTACAAAATTTTCACAGCAGAAATTATGAATAGTTGACTTCATTGTAAAATAGGTTAATCCCCAAATGAGACCCCTTCCAATCATCCAATATGCATATAACTTTTACAGAATAATGTTATGTTTTTCAAAATTAGAACCGTTTTATCGATGTTAGTTCTTATTAGACGTGTGATGTTTTAACGTACGATTCGCGCATTTGCCGTTTATCAACTCGTCTACGATTTTTGGTATCCGTGTAGAAGCATATAACAACAATACTATAGTATGCAAGCATGCACTCATGACAGAAATAATTTGCACCTCGTTATCACGGAATCAGACTTAATTGGAAATTTATACACGCATGACCCTTTAATATCACGTCTTACTTGACGGTTATATACATATATGGTGTATTTAAACTATGAACTCTTCTTTTTTACACACTGGGAAATAGAAAGTAATTGACGCGAAATTTGGTTCAAGTATAGGAGTATTCGCCTGTATCTTCGCACGTGAACACATGTACGAGAACGCACTCAAGTACATAGGCCTAAACCTCAGTAACGCATGGTTCGACATGACGGCAAGCTATCATCTTTTCCATTCGCCTCAATAACAACTTGGAAGAAAAAATATATAACTCAAAATTGCTACTTCTCGATTCGATAAAATTACTCTTTCTAATGGCTGGTTACAATTTGGTAAATTTGTAATGGCGTGGTAATCAGACCAGCATGGGATCATTTAATATTGATACGCCTGAGTCATCATCATAATCGAAGCCCGATACTCATTAGGGAGGTAAACTGGACTTAGCATTCATTTTATCAGACGGTGGTTATTGCGGTCCCGCCGGCCCGTGTATAATGATACCAGTCGCGCTGAAACAGTTCAAACATTTAGTCACAAAACAAATGAGGAACTTTGAGCTATCAATACTTTCACATCAAGATCAATTACTCAGTTAACATAATACGATACGGTTCTTACCATTTTTTGATTGCAATGTGTGTATTTTTTATTTCGAATGTCGCGACTAATCAGATTATGAATACCCCAGAACCTTTTTAATAGGATCATGAGTGCTCCTTTTCTTGCTCCTGTATGATGCTACACAAGTGGGTCGAAAACGATAACAGCCATTGGCGCATTTCATCAGTGCAGTTCAAATATAAAAAAGTACCAAAATTAAAATGCACAATACTGAAAACATATACCGTACAAAAAAAAAGTTTCCCAACGGTGCATAATCCAAAATGGTGGAATTTTGCTTGAGAGGGGGCACTTGCTCCATAACCCCCTCCTTAAAGGTTAGTCACGTGATTGGGAACACTTGAAAATGCCTCAAGAACCAAATGAGTTGAAATATTTACCAACTATACACCAGGTGGAGGGGATCCCCCAGCTGGAAGGATTTGTCTCTAATTTGTTTACATAAGGAGAATCAAGCATGAACATTAATTCTATCGGGGCACGATAAAAATAGGACACATAGGGAGCCACACAGCATGCCTGCCATGAGGGACATTGACATTAGTTATTTTAGAGTGAGTCAATGTTTGACTACAAGATTTTCACAGGAGAATCCTTGCATTTGTTACTTGATTCTAGAGTATTTTCAGCCCAAGTTGAGGGCTACCCCCGATCATGTTATTTACCTTTAAATTGGCACCTCCTCTATTGGTACCGAGATAGTATAGGGAACGTGGTATCACGAGGGTATGATTCAGTGTAGGGTGACATGGAGTGGCGTGTACCTCACCTCCCGGGGGAGCCCCCTGATGAGCTGATGAGCAAAAGATTCGAATTTAACTCGATGTTGGTGTTGTTACTCCGCCTACGTGCTTGGAATCGTGTCCCGCGCAAGCGAAGCCTATCCAGCTAAATTTACGATTGCGCTATGTATTAACATAATTTTTGTCTAAAATGTTAATGTTGTGTAGGGTTTTTTTATTTTTCTTTGTTTCCAATCACATTTCTTTCGTTCAATTTAAAATTAAGAAATATAACAGTTTTGAGCAAGAGAAAAACAACAGTGATATTATGTAGCAAGTATGAAATTGCACATGCATGTATAAGCAATAATATGGAGGGCACGCCCAAAAGGAAAATATAAAAAAAACTACATATTTTTGAAGGTAAATTAATCCTAACAAGCTTTTAGAACGTTCTAAACAATATGTGGTTTACATGAACCTTTCTGTTTTACATATTGTAAGTAAAGGTGGGGTTTGAGGAGAGAAATGAAACGGCATCGCAGTTGTGTTTTTTACTTTGATAGATTAAATTTTCTACCCGTTGATAGAGCAGTTTCAAAATACTGAACTTGTTTTCCCCTTTCTGTTTTGTCCCTCTTGTGCGCTTGTCACGTTTAAAGTATTAAGTGCACTATATATCAGACATTCGTTCTCGTAAAACACAAGGCGTAAATTCTACCAAAAGTCCTTGGGATGACTGCGTCCTCCTGAAACTTCTAAATTTGTGAATCAATTAATTGAAAGAATGACGTAGAGTGGGCGTTTATAATTAGTTTCGGAAGGAGCAAGGTCTGGCGCTTTTAGTTTCAACAAAGTCATGGCCACGATTCACTACCATGAGCTAACATTAGCCTCTAGGTTTTGCAACCGCTGGAAAACAGTGAATTTCGTATCCAAACGCCATTGTTGGTCCTTTCCATATAATGACATAAAACGAGAATAAAATGTGATATTTCAAAATAAACCTCACTTCAATTAATTTCACTAAACTCCTTATAGGAAAACGTTTACGTAGTAAATGACTATAGGCTTTAAAAGTAACAGTCGTTACTGTCAACCTGACGCAGAAAATAGCGTATTCTTTGATACAAAGAAAATACACACTAAAAATAAAGGTGCGCACAAAGTGCAACTTTGCGGAAATAGGTGCAGAGCAACTTCTGCCGCGGTATTCGAGCAATTCTGCACCTTTCACGGCTGAGCGCTCGCCCCACTCCATTATGTTTGCAAGTTTGCACCTCTTAGGTGCACATTTATGCAAATTTATGGATGTTTTCTCTTACGAAGCCTGGTGTGGGCTATTTCTACCACCTGTTTCTATGAATACAATTTCAATACGGAAAATGCAACATCTATGTCGAACAAGCTCAGACAAGCTTTCAGGTTGTCAAAAACAACCTTTGTTTAAAAGGTATGCATGGAGTTTGAATATATTACAAAAACGGCCTATAGGTCCAAAGTTTGCACCTTAAAAGGATGAAAATAATGCACCTTCGGCTTCAACACTATATAATTATGTGAAAATACACACCTTCACGGCCAGCGTGTTGGCCAAGTGGGTAGAGCGTCTGTCTCACGTGCGGAAAGTCGCAGGTTCGAGCCCCGGTAAGGTCATATTTGTACGAGTTTTTAAATATTCGTAAATGTTAATTAATAATTGTATTCAAGGGCGTAGGCTGGTTTGGGCACGGGGAGGTGCACATCATGGGGAGGTGGAACTAAAGTGACATGGGGAGGTGCACATCTTAGGGAAGTGGAACTAAAGTTGAGTAAATTGGGCGTTGAAAGCAGAAAAAGTGGTACAAATTCGTTTGCTCGCCAGGGCGGAACTCCTATGGCTCTGCGGGGGGGGGGCCACGTGCACCCAGTGCACCCCCCCCCCAGCCACGCCTTGCGTATTAATATGTAATACTATAATAGCACTAGAATGAACGTAAATTCCGTTTCACACACAAAAACACACAGTTTGCAAGAAAAAGAAGAATACTTTTATTTTTCTATGATTGGTCTGCACCTTTAAAGGTACAAAGTTGAGCCTATTTTTCTTAGTGTGTACAATGTTTGAGCAAACATATTTTATCAAAATGGGGCTTAGTTTGGGATTAATGGGTTACTCTCGAGAAAAATTCCAGCAGATATACATCCGCCCTTTGGAATACAAAAAACATATTTCATACAGTATCCCATTAACCGCCAGTCGGATTAGCATGAAATCAACCGTGCTAAGAAAAGTATAAGTCAGAAGATAAAATGTCATTCACCATCATTTCAAATAAAACAAACAACTGTGAGTTTATGTAGAGGTAAGAGTATAAGAAAACAATAATGGTGAAACTTTTATTCATAAAATTCCACACATATTTGTAGGCATCATATGACGGAAAGTTAAAAAAAAAATGCAGTTATTTTCAACCGTTTCAAGAGATCGCATTCTTACTAACCTATATGAAAACCTCTAATATCTCTGCTATTGGTAAAATAATGTCATGAAATATGCCATATACTGTTACTTAACAAATTTGTATGGAGAGGTAAATTTTGTCTTCAGTGGATGTGAAGATGGGCCCACAGTCCAAGATATTGTACATTGCAGAATGCAGATGTACACTGTACATTTTACAGGCACCTTCAAATGTTTCTATGTTTCTGTCACCGATTGGCTTTTCAAATTAATGGTTAGCCTACAACCTTCAAGTTAAGATAAGAATATGAATGGTGGTTACTACATGTACCATTAAATCCAAATAAAATGATAATGCTAGATGTACAAAATAATCGTACCATGCACATGTAGACACACACCTGTAGTTAGAATAATTTTACCTTATTTTCATGGCCCCTTTACCGGAAACTTACTTAAACCTTGTGCCCCTTCACAACAGTTTGGATGTTATAACAGCTGAACCAGCGAATGCTAGAAAAACACCTTCGTTTAACGTCCTCTCAGAAGATATTATCTCACAATTAATCTCGAAAGCCTGTTCGGCATATTTCGGAACAAGTGTTATCTTTCCTTCCGTATTTCGTATGACATAGTTCGTAAACATGCTCAGATTTCTTCTTGTTCCTTTCTTGTAGAGTCTGTAACTAGGTAGATTAAGGTAGACAATACGTCTTGGACATTTTACTTCACTGCTTTCCATAATTCCTAATTTTCATAGCGGTCATGTGACTAGATTCCTAGATTCTGCGAGGGAGGATAATGTGTACACAAAATTAATGTCCGGTCTCACACTTCAAACATCGGGATATTAAATCTAATAATCAGGGTGATGTCCAATAAAGATACCAGAAAGACGTAAATCATTAACACCCTTGGTGTATAGGGTATTATTTTTTATGTTTGAAGTGATTCGTTTGGTGATAAAACATCACACGTAATGTTATAGTTTAACACTACATTTGGTATCTATATTGCGCAACACCACGGGTGTTAACTTTAACAACCCCATATTTTAAAATGTGAAAAAAAAATGTTTGCTGACCGTGCTTATTTCAATTCCCAGTTATGTGTAATTAAAGTTTACTTATATCTCTTTACACAGACAAGTAACAACATTTGCAGAGTTATCAATATTAACTGTCCAAACTCGTTTCCTGCATGTTTCTGTAATATAACACTCTGTCACAGTATACAGAAATGAAATATGCGAAAATAGATCTGAATCACAAGTGCTGTAAAGTGGATTCCATCCTTTCACCAAACGAAAAAAAGAGTGATAAAGAATATGACACGTTATACCGTGATGACAAGTTATTGAACCCGAGACGTCATCATTGTGGCGGTGGTGGCTTACATTCCTAGTTCTGAGGACTGAAGAATGAACACGCAGTAATGTACTTGATTGAACTGACCACTCATCATGGAGTCATCGGATAGGAGTCTAAGTGGTCAATAAATCAAAAACCAATCTCGGTCAGTTTTTGACCATCGACATCTTATCCGCTTCGTGATCAAAACCGCCCTTTTTGTAGTCTTTAAAATGTTAAAGTACCCACGACGTTCAGTCACAACTGATTTTGATACAAAAACATGTACTTCAAAAGAATTCCATATGTTGATTTCCAATACAATGTACGTCACTGTAAATCTAATCTAGATTTTTTTTCGTCAGGCAAGTTCTGACGTTTCAAGAAATATGGAATTTTTAGACACGGCATGCGCGAGATGTATCTTGTGTAGTTGTTTATGTCTGTATTACAGGCGTAAATAAAAAGTGGGTGCAATGACGATCTCAAGAGAAAACCATTTCTGTCTTTCTTCCTAGATCAAGAGTTCGGTTAGTTCATTATTTTCCAACAAGTGTATTTATCAATAGCCAGACCATTTCATATTTCATTTTTGCCTCACAGCGGCTGGTACCACAATCTCAATATACTAACTTTATCAAATAGCATGAACATACTTTTTCTGATAATGAATAATCATGCAAAATATTCTTTCATTTCTTATTGTATTTAATTATTTTCCTATAGTAGAGGGTTTTCTTTCCACCTTTATGTGCCACACAGCCACACACTAATTTGTTGCTCTATTTTGTTTAGTAGTATACTTTAGTTTAGACTAATTGTCTCTCATTTTCCAATCAACGAATTTGTGTATACATATACCTATGAGTAGATATGCATGTATATATATATATGTGTGTATATATGTATGTATGTATGTATGTAGGTAGGTACGTTATTTGTTTGTTTGTATTGTATGTGGTGCGTGTGCATGAGTGTTTATATGTGTCTACGTAATATGTACATAGATGTTTGCGTACGTAGACGTACAATGTGTGTATGTGTGTTTGTTTTTTTCATGGGTACTCTTCAACCAATCTGAAGTTTTAATGTATTTTAACTTTGTACTGTATTTTTAATGGATGCATTTTATAGTTGTATTTAAAATATATCATAAATAATAATAATCCATAAATTCAATCATATCTCATTCAAATTTTCACTTTATATATGGTAACTCCCAGATCAGTGTGTTTGTTTATCCTATCTTTTCAGAATTATTTCCTATGTCCTTTTGAAATTCAAATTCAAATTAAAACATTTTTTAAAAACATGTAAAAAAATGCTATACATGTATACGCACACTGGTCTGGTAGCTCCCTCACTAGTTATGTCTTCTTTCATCCAAATTATTAAGTCATATATGATCCTTCCAAAAAAGTTCATATCAATAAACAATTTCTTTTGATTTATTATCAGACTGAAACAATAACTTTGTAAATTCAAATATTTGAAGGAATTCATATCTAATAATGCCATGTCAATGTTATTTTTAATAATCGTGTATTTCACGCATTTATGTATTTTTATGTAATTTTTGTACAATTCAGTCTCTGGCTGCGATGCAATGAATGATAAACAATGAATAACAATAATAATTTACAGCTACCTGTATTTAATTACATTGTAAAAAGTACCTCACTATTCGGATATTCATTTATTTCAGATAGAACAGTTCCACAGTCTCATATCATGAAAAATTTGACTAACAAATCTTTTGCGTATACAATACAAAAAAAGTCCCCATCATGACAAATGAAAGAAGGAAACATCCAAATTATTTATAAGGATAATCATTCGATATGATGCGTCTGTTTTCGCCTTTTGACCATAAATTTCAGGGTAGAGACCACGGACAGTCAGGACGGTCATCCATCAGAGAGGCCCCTAAATGTCATGGTGAAATGGCAACGGTTGTTAAAATAAGATGTAGCACTACGCTGATTGGTTTGGGCGTCGGAGACTTTCTACGATTTCGGATAATACCTGTACGTGCTGCGAAAAATAAAAATTGTCACCTGATCACAAGCTTCATGATAAGTTTAGCCCCACGTTATGTCACATGAGTAGAAATGATACTTCAAATAATTAGTTCTTTGGTGTGTTATTGTACTTTACTGAGATGAAAAGCTGAAAAGTTCAGATATGAGTGTGTTTAATGTATAGCTTGTTTTGGATATGGACATTTAAAAGATTACTGATCGAACAATTTGATTGTAATTGGTGGCATTATAACTGTAAATTGGCGCCATCTTCTTCCTGAATGTAACTGTATATCAATTTCCGTTACGACAATGTTATCCTTTCAGATAACAAGCTAACACAAGCAATAAACATATTCAATTTCTATTCTTAGGTTCAGTTATTTCTCTCTCTCTCGACATACATCTACAATAATTTCTATTGAACAAGTTTCTAAAATAAACGAAGGAATAAAGAACATCCCATTTCTTTTCCTATTTCCTCGGTAAAATGATTCCTCCTGTAGATTCTAATTTGCTTCCGGACTGAAACAGTGATTTCATGTATGTTTAGGTTCTCGCTCCAATCAAAATTTAAAACCGGTATTCTGGGAAATGACTATACAGTACTTAACAGTAGATAGTTCCAACTAAATTGAATTGAAAACAATGGTTGACGCATCGTATTCCTAATGTTATACTGTTTTTCTATTTTGGAAGACTATTACGAACTCTGAAAGTTATGGGTTACTTCAAATATGTACGGTGTATTACATGCAATCGGCGAATGCAAATCGGAATTGTATAGATGTGTCATACAGATTTGATCGCCAAAAATATTTTGCAGCGATCGAAGAGGAGCAACATTACCTGATCAAAGAATCGAGAAAATAAGATTCACGTTTTCCATAAAACGATCGCAGGTTATTGCTCTCCCAGTTGAGAGAGTCAAACAGGAAACGATAGACCACGTGATAAGACGGATAAAGAACATGGAAAAAATTCACTCTGACATGACTTATAGCAGGAAGATCATACAAAATGTCGTTTTCCATTCTCGTCATATATTTATTTTGTGCTGTCAATTTCTCAAACGACGGATTTGTCGAGAGTGAATATCACGCAGACTATTTGCGGGATCTATTTGAGCGACTCTTGTGTCGTGTAATTGGATCACCACTGGAGCCTACTCGTCGGTCTTTTTATGGGAGGGCATTAAAATGTACATTATGAAAATTTGGTGAACATTACCGCGATAGTTAAAGACTTCTGCAATGGTACCGTAATTTATTTTGATCCACATTTTTCAATGTTTGGCTAGATCCACATTTACATTCTGTTTACTTTTCAGACTAAAACCCAATGCGTTCAGTTACCTGAGATACCCGTTTATCTGAGGACAGATTTTCATATGTGACTATGTACTCATTGAAATCTATATTTCTCAAAGCTGTGTGAGTGTGTTGTTTGTATTCCATTATATTTCTCCACCGGTGCATCTTTGTTATGTCAATGACGGACATAAAGAGAGCATCAGACAGCACCCGCCCCCCCCCCACCCAACCCATGAGAACTTAATAAGTAAAATCTTGGTGGTATCCTTCTGTTGGCGGTGGCCGTAATGGGACTTACGCTTGTTTAGCGCCAGCTCACACGCCATCACTCAGCCGATGTGAGAACTACATGGAAATGTGGGACCAGGATGCGTTCACACTTTGCACTTTTATGTCTCTGAATGATGAATATATTTCTGCGGTATCACTAGCCAAAGAAGACTGTCGGATCAAATCCAAAATGCATCGGTCAAATTCTATGAAATGATTATTATTATGGATCATATTTCGTGAAGTCTAGACTTTTTTATCATAAGTAATCTCCATGCAATTTTGTGTTTTTCTTTCAAAATTTTGAGAACAAAAGAATCTTGTTCGTAATTTTAGATGTTAAAAAGTTGAAAAGTTAGTTTCTAAATAATGAGGGCTCTAGAGGCGTTTACACTTGACATTCTGACCCTAAATGATGGATTGATTTTTGTGGTGTCACCAGCCAAAAAAAAAAAGATTTGTCAGACCGAGTCCAAAGGCATCGGTCAAATCTTGTAAAAAGGACAATTAGTAAGGATCATAATGTCCTTGCAACAGATCTCTATGAAATTTATGTTTTTCTCTGTGTACATGTACATGTAAATTCATATCTTCCGAAACTAGAAGAACAAAGGAAATACATCTTGTATTATTTTAGTTGCTAACGTTTATAAGTTACACGTAAATATGGTATCAGAAGGCATTCACACATTCTGGGCGTTCTGTCCCTCCATGATGGATAGATTTCTGTGGTGTCACCAACGTCACCAGTCAAAGAAGATTTGTCAGAGCAAGTCTTAGTACATCGCTGAAATCCAATGGAAAAAACGATTTAAGATCATATTTCGTAAAGTCTAGACTCTTCTTGTAACCGATCTCTTATAAAATTTGAATTTTTCTCTGTCGATTGAAATCGTTCAAAATTTGAGGAACAAAAGAAATCCATCTTGTATGTTATTTAGGTGGAAACGCTCGTAAGTTGGTTTCTACGTAAATATGGGATCCAGAGACATTCACACTCTGGGCGGTTTGTCCCCAAATTAATAATGAATAGATTTCTGAGGTGTCACCAGCCAAAGAAGATTTGTCAGAGCAAGTCTTAGTACATCGCTCAAATCCTGTGGTACAAATAAGTTGAAATCACATTTCGTAAAGTCTAGACGGTTCTTGTAACCGATCTCTATAAAATTTGAATTTTTCTCTTTTGACTGAAATCGTTCAAAATTTGAAGAACAAAAGAAATCCATCTTTTACGTTATTTTAGGTAATGAAGCTCATATGTTGGTTTCTGCGTAAATATGGGATCCGGAGACATTCACACTCTGGGCGTTTTGTCCCCAAAGTAATAATGAATAGATTTCTGAGGTGTCACCAGCCAAAGAAGATTTGTCAGAGCAAGTCAGTGTGCATCGCTCAAAACTTGTGAAAAGAACTGCGAGATATTTCGTAAAGTCTAGACTCTTCGTGTAACCGATCTCTATACGCAATTTATGTTTCTCTGTGAATTCATATCTTCCGAAATTTGAAGAACAAAAGAAATACATCTTGTGTTATTGTAGGTGCTAGCGTTCATTAGTTTCAGATTTCAATATGTTCCGATGTGTGATAAAAATTTCCGTTCGTGTTATTACTGTGGTAACTTCCACTTGACTTGTAATTTAACGAATTATGCATTAAACCGTCTGGGAATGCAAAAAGGATATATTGCACTGGAAACCGGTTGAACAGCAGTACGGGAAGCTTTTCATAACTTTCAATTGTTAGTGGAAAAGTTTTGAGGCTCACTGTTATCATATCCGTATTTTTTTCCCCCATAGTCTACATGATGGCCAATACTGAAAATTGGCCGTTTATTCTATTGCATATTAATTTTTTCATAACTGAAACTTATTTCAGTAATATTTCAACAGACAATAACCTTTTCATGAAAACTACTAATACGCTAATTCTTAATAAAGGACTATACGCCAACATCATGCAAGAGTACATAATTTGAAGTTTTAACCCCCGACATTCATTCAAGCAATGCTTTTACATCATAATTATCATCATTTCTCCCATGACAGCTTGAAGGTAACCCACACATAAACGCTTTCTCCGAATGTTTAACAGAATTAACGTTAAGGTGGGCGTATACGTTCTCAACACTACCTCACATGGACGACAATCCTGGTGGGGGGACGGGGGACGTGCCCCCACCCTTATTTTTTTTTTGTCTGAGGGAATCGTCTCCCTCGATTTTAATATTTGTTCTGTGATAGATTTTGTTCTGCGAACCTATTCGAAAGGTATGGATATCATGGAAATAAATTATTAAACGTTATGAACGCGGGAGGGGGGGGTGTCAAATTCACATACTTGTCAACATTTACATGTAGCCTCTGGGCGCTTTTATTTTCCGCACGGAGGTATGATTATTTTGCCTTCGGTGTTTTGGCGCCCCCGCCCCAACTCGTTACATGAATCGCTGCTAATGCTACCTCGACAACTTAATCCTCGTAATTACCTTCTCTTACTCCTACTATATTCATGTAATAACTGATTGCGAAAGACCCTATACTCGTCTAGCCGGAAAATGAAGTCATTACGCCTACCGAGTCTGCTGTCTGATTGCTATGATAATGTTTACAGTATTGCAGTCAGTTTGTTGCAACAAGTTCACCTTTGGATTTCACCCCAGGTACATTTCTGAAAATAAATGTCCCATTAAACATCAAAATGTAATAGTCTCGATTTTTATGAAATTAACCTATTGGTACGTATTTATACTGTATGTACATGTAAGTCGTTTACTCCAAACATATCCTACAGTAATGTGTTCTTTATTTAGAAAATGCGTACGAAACAAACCATGAATCCTAACAAAACGTATTGTTTCTGAATGAATATAAAATCGCAACATCAGGCAAGTAAGCAAATCTCTTAAAAATTCCGGATCACACTGACTCGGAGAAAGGATCCGTTGGGGCACACTCGGAAAAGGGTTTAACCACATTCCGGGTTAACTTTGACCAAGACCCAGGTCAGGTTGGCTCAGATTTTGGTCAAACTTGACCTGGAATTTGGTTGAAATTGACCCTTTTCCGATTGTGCCCCCAACGGATCCTTTCTCTGAGTCAGTGTGACCCGGAATTTTTAAGAGTGAACGACACTATTGGGGAAACTTTGCTTCCTATCAGAGGTGAATTTTCGTTAAATCGAGCGACATGTGATGGGTAATAGGACATTAAACAATGTTTCAATTTTTGAAAAATGTGAGGTACATAATCTTCAATGATACTGGAATTTCGGTCTCGACATTTTGTCATAGGTATATGTGGTCAGTGATCACGTAGAATACAATATTTTCAACAGTTTTGGGTAGGTTTGATGTTGTTTTCTTGCCTGTGGGAGCATGACAATACTTTAGGAATGCTAGATGAAAATTTGTTAGATTGACCAATACTGTAGGCTCATTTGGACTTGATGACTTATCATTTTCCGTTTGCTCGTTTGTTTCTGGGTTCGTTAGTCAATTTGTTTGTTTGTTTGTACATGTTTGTTTGTTTATGTGCTTGCTTGGTTGTTGGACTGTTGTACCTGTTTGCAACATGAACCTTTTCCACAATTGCATCTTTTCCAATTGAATTACGAAATACATAAATGTATCAGTCTTCATGTCCTTGTGTTTTTGGTTGGATATTTTTTGGAGTGTCCTTCATGTTCTCGAAGACACTTAACAATTAATTAAGTGCAAAATTATCTGAAAAAAACTGACATGAAAGAAAACTGTAAATGTCTTGGTGTAGGTTTCTCTCTCATGCATGTGTGCGATGAGACAACTCATATGCGATATTATAATCATAATCATTCCTTTTACAAACGCCGATGGATATCCCTTTCATGAAAGATTATTGTTGATATGTCAAACATTATCAATTAATATCAAGCCATTATACTAAAACATTTTATTTTTTCCAGGAACGGGTTGATGAAAATACATCGTATCCTCTATTCAACAGCGCATGTAATTAAATCCCAGAATGACTGAACCGAAAACGAATGCATTGTAATATCATGATGTAGATACAAAATAATTTACATAATTCTGCACAAAGCTATTCTGTATTTTGAAATGTTACACTCTATTGTATAACAGCTTCCAGAGCTATACCCGCTTGATGTATGATATTCCGAAGATGACTTAGGGGGGTAAAGTGTTATGATAATGAATACGTGATTGACATCCCAAACGGCGCGTCACTCTACGACCCAACGTCCAATTATTCCGCGGTGCATCTCCCACTTAATTTCACGAATGAGTGAGCCCCGTACAATGTACACACGCACACACACACAACCCCATCTCGCCTTCTCATCGAAGGTAATTATCTCTGACTGAGTAATTAAAGCAAACCGTATAACACGAGGACAGTCGATCCTTGATAATTAACGAATCACTTCGTTTCTGTCGAGGCTCGTCTTATCAATGCTAAAAAGCTATTCACGGACGACGATGAACATTGGATTTTATTAACTGTTGCAAAAATGGTTGTACGATTAAATCGCTGTGTAGGCTTATTTGGAAAGAGCTATTTTGTCACGGATTTGGTATTGGCGTTAATGATGTAGTATTTACACGAGTTATGAGTCAATGTTTTGTTACGTAAACGTTAGTAAACGGGTAAAATCGATAATATACTTACAAACTACAGAGGCAGTCTTACCTTTCGTATAATTTAATCTCAACCCTTATCATGTACTCATAATTAATGTAGTGGTACAGGTGAATAAATGATATTATTTTAATGAAGTGGAAAATTAAAAACGCAGCCATTACAATGCATGATATACCAATAATATTTTTGCACCTTACATATTTTTCCAATTCAAATTTATTCAACAATTCAAGTACTGTGTATAAATCGTCAGCTCTTTGGCACAACGTTGTTAATGCAATGATTGCTAGAAAACGCATGATATTTTGATATTTGCAATATTATAAATCACACACACATACACAAAAGACTAAATAGGAATGTAATAAAATAAATGTATAGTAACCTTGACACAACTGCAAACAATTTTCAAAAACTGTAAGACATTTAGATGTAAATGATTTGGTACACAAACACATTGTTGGAAAAAATAGCGATGCATTTAGCTCATACGAAGCGCTTACACTGCAAAACCTGGGTTGTTAATTTTAACATCCATTATTATAGCCCAGTATGTGGATGCTGGATGTGGTGTAGAATTTCAACACCATGTGTGTTATTTAAACACCACACGAATTACTTACTTTAAACCAAGGGCGTTGAAAATTAACACCATTCATGTGTCCATATTGGGCGGGTGTTACTCTTGGTGTAAGATTTAACACTAATTGGTGTAGTGGTTTTGAATATTTCGAAAATGTTTTGAATTCAGCGGCGCGGCTGACAACGGTGTCTACGTGAGATGTCATGATAGAATAAAAAAAAACTTGTAAATCTCCTTGCCAAAGTATATCACATTGAAACTTTTATTTGTTCATACGTAAATGCCGAGTATGATATTGATATATTCCGACAGATGTCACGAAAATTGATCAGGCTTTGGATATCTCATCATGTATGTCGCATCACGTATTCTGCTCCGTAGAATATTTTAAATGCAAATGACTTCTTGGTGTCTGTTGCCCTGAAGCAACAGTATGTTTTTGTTATTCCTTCCCGAGTTCTTTTAGCATTCAATGAATAAATGCATGCACAATCATGATAACACTATAATGGGTGAAATAATATTTACGTGCACGGGAAAAAGGCAAAGATAAATTCGTCAAAGTACAGGCGGAAACCTACTTTCATCTGCAGTGCGTCCCAGAAAAACAGAACCCTAAAACAGAGGCTTATTGTGCAGAAGCAATGAGGCGTATGATTGAAAAATCATTTTCAAAGAAAAAAAAACTTTCACTCATGCTCTTTGAAATAATACGTCAAGCAAAAGTATTTATACAAGCATCTTTGAGTAACATGACTTGAAATTTTAATATCAAAAACCATTTCCTACACTTTTTGCCTTTGACACTGAGCACACCATATGTCCATTTCTTTCTTTTCCTGATGTGCTCACTGTCAAAGCCAAAAAGTGTAGAAATGTTTTTTCAACATTAAAATTTTAAAGTCATGGTACTCGGAGATGCATGAATAGAAAGTTTGCTAAATGTATCATTTTAAAGAACTTACTAGTAAGTGAAAGTTTATTTTGAACACGTTTTTTATCATACGCCTCATTGCGTCATTTTGTTTTACGGTTCTGTTTGTTTTTTCTGGGACGACTGTATTCTTTCAAAACGCAGCTCCGGTGCAAAAATCACTGGCGTGGCAACACATCGTATCTCACTTTTATTGAAAATGAGGTAGGAAATGAGATTTTATTTTGTCCTGATCTAATATTTCAAATCACAAAAAAATAGAACCACTGTCGTCAGATAAAGCAACAGCTATCCCATTTTTTACTGTGTTAAAGCCATTGTATAACAATGTTTCCAGTTTAAAAAATCTGAGCTACATGATTTCCCATGCTACCAGTGTCTCTGATACGATCTAAAAATGAAGCCCTGAAAAAATTGCAGTTTAAAACGATCATATAAGTGCTTTAAAAAAGTGAGAATCATTGAGAGACCATTCCAGCTTTTCCCCATAGACTGCTGTGTTGCAGAATTTCCTATCGCCTGATAGGAAATTCACGGGCCAATTTGTATCTGCACATATTGCACTAGTGACAGCATAACTGTCCAAACTTTTGTATTCTAGGGTGTTTATTTGTCCATCCAAACACTGTCAGATATGTCAGATAGCAAAGTTCGACAATTTTTTAAATGGGTCTTCCACAGTGTTATATAGTGTCTTTAATGCAGCCATGTTGAGATACGAGGTATTGTCACCTCAAAGACGAAACCTCGTATCTCAACTTACGGTGAAAATGAGGTTTTCACGTGTACCTATTATGAACGTATTGACTTATGTCGATACGTTCTAAATTATACATGTACATCAGAATTCTATAAAAAGACAAGAAAATAAGTACGCAGGATTCAAAGTATCCTGCTCAAAGTTACAGCACAAAATGGATTAACAGAAACCAAATTACGTATTTATTTCCCAAAATATCACGAAAATGCTTAAGACACTGTATAACATTCTTGACGTCCTGTTTAAAAAAATTGTCAAACTTTGCTATCTGACGTATTTGGCAGTGTTTGAATGTACAAATAAACCCCCTAGAACACAAAGATTCAGACAGCTATGCTGTCACTATATGTACATATAAAAATTGGTACATGAATTATTCTCGGCCGATGGAAATTCTGCAACTCAGCGGTCTATGAGGGAAAACTGGAATGGTCTCTCAATGATTTTTACTTTTTGAAAGCTCTTAATGATCAGTTTGAACTGTAATTTTTTCAGGGCTTCATTTTTAGACCTTATCAAAGACACTAGTAGCATAGGGAATCAAGTAGCTCACAATTTGCCTTCACATGATGCCTTTAAATTTGACAATGCAGTATCAAACGTTCAAGATTGTGAGGAAAGGGTTTGAAAATGCTTCCATAACTTCTGTGGAATTTTTTAGTGAGTGTATCTTCCATTCGTCCTACGCAACTTATGTTACCACACGTCATTTTTCAATGTCCAATTAATGACGCAAATAGCACAAGGACCACATGTTTCTTTTTATAAAGATAGGAAACCTCTTCTTTCCTCGCTACACGGTCATATACCTTTACTAATAGAATTGTAGCAATGCGTGTTATTGGAGAAAAACCAATTACCTTCCTCCTAAAAAGCCCTTCTTCCTCTTCTTGAACCACTGAACCATAAAGGATTAAAATTGAATTCCGTAACAGAAAGAAAAAAATCAGCGAGCTACAGTACAACCATGGTACAACGTTACTCCACCCTCTACAGCAGTCTTGT
>JZLH01S0460523.1:17428-41115 GCA_001188425.1 Eucidaris tribuloides | reverse complement strand
CTTTAAAAAAGTGAAAATCGTAAGTTGATCTGATTCACCTGCCCATTTTCTCCCATAGACTTACTGTGTGTACACCTAGGCTATTTAAACTCGCCCCGAGTTTTAATTGTTTATTCATGCATAACTTGCCATTGGCAGTGTAACTTTCCAAACTTTTTATTCTAGGGTGTTTATTTGTCCATATGAACACTACTCTGTAGTTCAGTATCAAAATTTTACAATTTTTTTAAATTGAAGCTCCACAATGTTAGCCTATCACTTTAATTTGCAAATAGCTGTGTGACGAAAAATGAAACAGTTGATTCAAATGTTACTTGTACTAACATGCGTTTGAGTATGTATGTATTTGTGTGTATGTATTTGTGTCTGTGTGTTTGTGTCTGTGCCTGTGTGTTTGTGCGTCGGATGTGTTATGAAATGTTGATGACTTTAGTAGTTCCATACGCTGCCGTATAAAAAAACCCACTGAGATGATAGATAGATAGGTAGATAGATAGATAGATATATAAATAGATAGATAGATAGATAGATAGATAGATAGATAGATAGATGGATAGATAGATAGATAGATAGATAGATAGATAGATAGATAGATAGATAATAGTATTTCACATTTACATTGGCATAATCTCCTCTGTCATTGAACTGCAAATTCAACAATTACTGTTCTGTCCATTCTTATGACGGGTAAGCCCAATTGTTAACGATAACTTTCGTGGTGATGTTCCTATTGTTATTTAACATCCTTTTCTCCAGTCCGAGGATGATAATTAAATCATACCCCTTCTGACAGAATAAAATCACGTACAGCTACCAACGTTAACTAACAATCACGCCCGTCCAATCACGCCATGTATGACTGGGCAAAATGGATAGACAATAATACTCAATACACCACAGTTCACATCCTGTCAAAGCAGCTTTATACTTACAGTTAATCAATATACCTTTTGTAGAATTGTGCAATGCCAACAAATTCAAATTAATTAATTTGGAAAGTCGGAAATTCAAATTTGCATATAGCAAGGTCTCGTAATAATTACAGACGGATCCGTCTTGATTTAAATATACATGAAGCTGCAATAACGGATTAGTTCACTTGGTTGCTATAACGACAGTACATTAAAGGAGAAGTTTCCCCAGGTATTGATGTAGACTCCTTTTTTTAAATCCAGCATTCACAGTTTGAGCAAATTGGCTTGAGCCATTTCAAGAGATATAATATTTTTCTGTCTGTCTGTAGATAAAATGGTATGTCTACGATGTCATACCAAATAAACTTTCCACTGACTTTGTACATGAATTTTCACAAATATTCATTATTTTATCAAAAATCAAAATTTGCTCTCATTGCGTCTCAGGCATATCAAAGTTAAGATGATCTATATGCATGTACAGGGTGTCATAGGTCAATTGTTTTGTTGTTAGCCCAGAAAATGTATATATGAGAACATTTTTATCTAAACCAAAATTTACATGTCTGAAACTAGACGAAGCTTATCGCAGTGCTTCACGCCTCTCCTATTTTGTCCTCATATCGATCCATCATCAAGTCTAAACTCCGAATGGAGACAGGTCCTTTGGGTTAACCTCTCTCCCATAGAAACTGGTGCACTATCGATCTACTTCTCCCAAAACAAGTCCACACGGATGTTTAAGAATGACATATAAAAAGAGAAAAAACAGGTCACGAGCAAACAGGGAAAATCTGCATCGCTATGTTGATCAATCAATATCTGAGCAAGCGACTGAACTTTTATTAAAGTTCCTGATCATTGTTATGTAGATAATGCATTCTGACATTGAGGACAGTGATTTCACATCTACAGCTGTCAGCAGGATTCATATATTATATTTTCTAATAGTGGATAACACTGAAGTTTCTACAATTTACTCAAGCACCCACACACACATAGACACACAAACACACACATGTACACACATATAAAATGCATATTCTGCAAAAAACTGTGGTATCTAATTTAACCACTAAAATGATGGCCGTTATACATACGCGCAACATTCTTGGTTTTCAAGTAAATATGTCAGCAAACAACTAGTTAACACCGTTGTATTGAAATTCAACACCATATTTTCTATCAATTATGTAATGCGAAACATCTTTAAGGTTAGATTTAATGCAAAAACGCAAGGTAAAGAAAATATGGAGGAACATAAATTTACACCTACAAACTTTTAGGGACTTTATAAAGTCAGCGTGATGTGTCCAACGGAACCATTAACTCTTCACACGCTTAATTCGGAGGGAATAATATTGACGATTGTTATTTTGTTTGTTTCTATTAATCTCGCTTTTCTTATTGCACCATTGATACTGGTAATTATTCAATAGATGTTGCTCAAACATTGTGGCCATTTGCTTTTCTAGTACAAATGTAACGGAAAAAAATTATCGTGACGATTGTTGAATTTAATTGTACGAATGTGCAAAATTGCAGCATTCGCGTGTAAATGGTTAACATCCCAGTGTGTTGCCTATATTAGTTAGCTATCAGAGTTAAACAAATGTATTGCCATTTTAACATAAAGCAATGGCTTGAAATACCACGAATGGTACTTTTAACACCAAGGGTGTTAAAATTGTAATTCTAGATTCTTCTTGGGCAACACTATCGTTATTTTAACTCTGTACATACAAATGATTCGACGAATATATTCATTTAATTATTTGTGTATTTATGTACATTATGTTATTTGTTTGTGTATTTATTTATTCATTTATTTATTTATATATTTATTTATGTATTTATTCATTTATTTATTTATTTATATATCTATATATTTACTTATAAAATGTTTAGCCAATAAAGGTAAGTAAATATATTTGCAAGTATACAGATGATAGAAAAATAATTTGAAGTACACCACCGTATCGACGACAGGGCCGCATCCCAACCTATGTATTCTGTTACTGTAGTTACAGTTCGTCATGCCCTTCGTCATGCCCTTTTTCGCAATCTAGTTACGTTTAATACCCCGAAATTGGTCATCCAAACATGCGTAAGCGGCTGACCCTAAAATGGTTTACAGGATGTTCTTAAGATAAACTTCCGATGAAATGATTTATTATAAATTGGCTTTACGAAGACGAACCCGTCGCCCGCTGGTTCAACGAAATCCTTGAAGTCGAGTGGATGTCACTGGGTGATTAAGTACAGGATCGGAGGAGACCAACATACAATGTTTCTTTTCCTCGATAGAGATGTTATCGTGTTATATATAGAAAAAAATCCTTCCTCTTATTAATGAAAATAGAAACTAATCCTATATACTTTGTAAGAAACAATCACATTACCAATATATTTATAGAAACTGGTTTAGGCAACGATGTGCTTAATTTTAATGACCACAACATATTTTGTCTTACCATCTCTATGACTTATTTTCAGAGTTGAACATTGAAATCTTATTACTTGCTTGAAGATTTCCAAGGACTGCATTTGGCAGGCTTGACTTCAAAGCTAGAACAATAGCTTTGTTCGGTTGTTCGTTTTGTTTTGGATTTTTTTTTTTTGGAAATTTATCTTTCGATATCTCATAAATTTAGTCGAGTTATCTCACCAATACACGATTCTGTAACTTTGGGATTTGCTCTGATGTGTACCTCAAGTATTTTTAAGGAAATATGTCCCTTTTACTTTGCAATTTACTTCGCTCGCAATCGTGCAGTTGCCTACACGATTCGGCCTGAAGACTTTCTGGGAAATCGTCTCTTAGTTTATGTTTTACATTAATTTTCATTTATAACTCCCTGATTTTTACGAAAATACGAAAACAACGTATTGCTATGTCCGTTCGAGCATGATGTCCTATGTGCTACATTCAACCGACCGTGTAGAAGTTCGATACTTGGGCATAATCCCGCTTCTCAATATCAATTACGCGTGACACAAAAACGCGGGAACTCGGGGCTTGTGATACAACCCGCTTACGCCGTCTGCGCCAGATCTTTTGATCATTATGCATGGTAATCCGAACAGATTAGGAGCAACTGGTGTCATTCGGACGTTGGAAAGGTCACGGGGTCATGCCATTCCGATGCTCACTTCCGTAGTATCGAATGCGACAGAGAGCATAATGACATAATAAATAAGTGGGGATGGGTGCGGGTGACCCGAGTGCGAGATTCGGGTGAAGAGCGCTAATATCCGCCAGTACTGTATACATGTCAGTGTTTGTTGTATGTGATTCTAACGAGTGTAACGACAAGTGGGTTATTTTGGGACGGGGTAAATAACGTGTAGTCTCGGGTCAAACACACTGGAGTGGTAAGACTAGTCGCCTTGCACCCGTCTATCTCGTATTCTGCGCGAGAAAGATCGTGAGGATGGGATATCGATTTTAAAGTGGAAGACGAGATTTTGTTTGGGTTGAGATTTCACGAGAACCATAATAATTCCGATTTGCTGCAGGGGCTGAGCGATAATACGACCACTTACCAATATCGTTAATAGTGGAAATGTGATTCAGGAATACTTTCATATATTGACTTCATAACGTAATATGCATTTGAGGTATTTTTTGTATGAATTGAGTCAAATGTGGCATATTGTACCAACCAAACAGTGAATCGATATCGTACTGGCTCGTTAATACATTTCTACAACTTTTGTTACTTAGACCTTCGAATTGTCATTGAATACTGATTTTTTTTATTTGAAACGGTCCCTCGTGTGTTATTTTTTCTGCATTTTTATTCGTTTATGTGTATTTATAATGCTATCGTATAAATATAGCATTTGTTCACACACACACACACGCGCGCGCGCGCACGCGCACGCACAAGGATTATTTTTTGTATAACTTGTAGGAGAATAACTGTTTTAACTTGAAACATACATACGAGGAGATTAAATTGCCTAAAACTGACCCAAGTATAAGCTTTGAGAAGAAACGATCAGCTAAATGCCACTTCAGTGTCGCAGAAATAATGTCTATTTTGTATGTGTTGTTATTGTGGATAAAATGCATTTCGTAACATGTTCATATCTAAGGTAGACACAGCACATATACCTTGACGGACACACAAACTCGCGTTTAGACGATTTTATTTAATCGTAAGTATGCATTGGTTTCATGTGTTTGTGTCTATGCGTATGTATGCTGTTCTTACATTTTTATATCAAAAATAATTACCTGAGTGCGTGTTGGTTTTTAGATTATGTAGTTAAAGTAATGTAATGAATTTAAATCAATCGAACAGTGATGTAGCGGAGGTGGAGACAGTCATTTTATTTATTAATGCTATTTTTATAATAGTTTATAATCAATAATTTATAGGCTTACACGTTTCCATGCAGTATCATTCATCTAGACTTATTTTTCATATTATTGATGAATAAATAGTAACGTTCTAGTGTGATATATGAGATTCAGATATCAGACAGTTTATAAACATGGCTACCTTAACAGTATATGCAACATCCAATGTCAATTTGAGGACAATAAAGACATGTTTTAATTGATGGCATTGATGTAAGTTTAAGCCGTTTGTGAGAAATCCAGTTTAGTTTACATTTTACGTTGACATATCCTTGAATACTCTTCGGGAACACATTGTCAATCCTTGCAAATACATCAGAATATGAATTCCTTTGTAATGGCAACTATATAGCCTCGGATAGATTTCATTTGCTGTTTGAGCCCGAATTATGTTTATACGTTTGATGTACTTACGACGAAAACCAAAATGTCGATGAGAGAGAACTCCGATCAGTTTCGATAATGAAATAAAAGTACATTACCGATGAGGCTTCCCCGCATATTACGTAATCAGAAATGATTCAAACCTCTCCTGCTGTATTTCATTACGTAGAGATTGACATATAGCTAATACTCGTGTGACCTTGCTCATGTTCAGTAAGGTGAGTCTTAATGCTCAGGTCTTTTTCAGTTCATCGCGTTTCCTCGCGGTATAGCTTTGCTTTCGCCGTTCTTTTATTTACTTTCCGTTCGTGCCTTTTTACATGTTCTTCTTTCCTTCTCCAAACACGAAACGTTTTCGTTTCTTTCCTTCGGAAATTTTTTGACTTATTCTTTGCTGGATTTGTTTTCATTTCAAAAGATATTCAACCTTTACAAATCAACTGATTTAAGCAAAAAATGTATAGAGATTGTCTCTTTGATTTCCATCAGTGCGTAGCCAGGATTTGATCTTAGGGGGCGGAATATGCGGAGGGAGCGAGCGAGGGGGAGGGTTGTGGAGGGGGGTTTCCCCCTCCATGGTGAGAGCTTTTGGAATTTTGATGCATTAATCGTGCATTTGTGCGGTTTCTGGCGATGTTTTATCGACTTAAAACAATATTCAGGGGCGGTTTGAAGATTTTCAAATACGAGGGGCACAAAAAATTGTGCTCAATATAGCCGTACATAACAGGCGCAATTGCGCAAAGGTACCTTGCGGGCGGGATCCTGACTGTACTGTGGAAGCTCTACGGTAAAATACTATCCTTTCTGCTTTATCATGACTATTTGACGCTATTTAGTGCAAAATTCACTTCTTTTTAGTCACATATTTTTTCTATTCAATATAGAACAATAAAATCACTTATGATGTTTGTGGCAAGTTAAGTCCCCAAGTAGATTGTGCTGATGATGGCCCCGTGACGGAAAAATATAAAGTCTAATATGCGAGCGAGCGTAGCGAGCGAACCAAAAAACATTTTTCGCATTTTTACAACCAAACCATATAATTGTGCATAAAAATTTGCCATGCAAACACAGAAAAAAAACACACTTGGTTTTCCCCTCCGAGGAAAGGAAAAATTGCAGTTTCACCTTTACGAATCTACATATTTTGCTTCTTCAGTGACAAATTGATCTAAATAATTAATCTGAATTAATTAATCTGAACAATTTTTAAAACGTAATACTACAAAACACTATACTAATCACACACAATATTCTTTTTTGAAAATTTTGTATTGCAATTTTGCGCGCGCAGCGCGCCGAAAATTTTCACAGTTTTTGTACCACGCTATTTCAAACATTTGAAGGCAAACAGTGCATCCCCCAAAATAACAACTTAACAAAAATTCTTATGTATTATGGCTTGTTTAAACACTGTCTGCGCAAGGCACTGCAAAAACATTTAACTTACACAACAATCCTTTTGTAGGCCTATCTCTGTTCTAAAAAGTGCTTAGAGACATGCAATTTTGTCTTAATGTTTCATCATCATCATCACTATTATTACTATTATTATTATTATTATTATTATTATCATTATTATTATTATTATTATTATTATTATTATATTAGTATGCAATTTTGCGTCGCGATCTGTATGAAAAATTGTTAACGTATAGGATGCAATTTTACGCGCGGAGCGCACCAAAAATTTTGACATGTTTTTTACCACGCTTATGAAAAAATATATATATATAAATTCGGGCCTGATGTATATTGCTGTAGATATTTCAACAGTAAGATAAAAAAAGGGAAATAAAGGTGGCAGCTTCACATCAGGTTTTGTTTGTTTTTTTCGGGGGGGGCAATCTTAGGGGGCGACCGCCCCCATGACCCCCCCCCCCCCTTGGCTACGCCACTGATTTCCATGATGAAACAAACAGATTTTGCACGGCATAAACATTGTCAGTTATCCGGCTTTCCTACCCTTAATATCAGGATTGAAGAGAAAATTACTTTATTATTTATAGTTTAACCATACACTTACGACATTAACAGTCGACTATGCTAATTGATAGAATTTATCACTAGCTTAGACCAGGTAACACCTTATACAATCATAACTACTAATTGCCCCCTCTGTTCTTACATTCAAAAGGTCTGTTTATTATCTTAAATCCTACACTTTTCATTCCACATCTGATGTTATTTTCACCTTACTTTACTTCGTCCATCATCTGTGATCATTACCACTAAGGAGCTAAAGCACTTTCACCTGTTCGTTTTTCTCTTTTTCCATCGATCATCCTTCTTAATATCTCCGTCTTGCCTAGGAACATACTGCACATATTCCTCCTCACCAACCGTGGATTTAGTTTTGTTTGAAGTCCTTTTCCAGTGAGTGTAGTAAAGTTATAGTAAGATAACAAACATGACCGTGGGTTTCTGCCGTGTATTATTAGTTGTATTCCAACCAGCCAAAAAAGGCAAAATATGCACGTTGCTTTGATAAATGGATTGCCTTGAAGAGATTAATTACTCAGAACCTTGATTTCAAAGAAAAGTTTAATAAAATACTCCTTAATTACAAACCTTTTTCTCTTCTACAAATTCAAAATAGCAATCCACCGAGGTGCAATATGTATCTTGCAACCGTACAAGCTCGATAGCATTTTTCTGTTATACCTTGCAATGCATTCTTGTTAGATATAGCAATCTCCCATAATCACCCAGGCATAAATGTCATACCTTAAATATGACATTTTGTTATAAATGGCATCCTTGCTTCAGTTTTCGCCGTACAGTAATGAATAACTAAGTAGTGAGCGCCCATCTGTGCTAAGGTTGTTGAACGGCTTAAACGCTGAAAATAAAGTTGGCGGCAAGTCGCTCGATCAAACAACCAATTTAAATCCACACCCACGGACTGAAGAAATACATTGCACGAAGCCTAGCTCAGCTGTCTGTAAAAACATGAAATTTTAACCATTTTCCTCGCTGAATTAATCAGTATTTTGACAGGATGGTCGCCACTTGCACATGCTTCTCATTGCTGGTGTCGCGTGCTTCTAAAGTATGATGATAATGGGAGGAACCATTTTGTTTAAGGAGTTGTGCATAATGAAGCTGTTATATTCACCTGATAGTAAGAGGCTCCTTGCTGTCCGATGTTTGTTTGATTGCACTGGAAATATTGATAACATTGTTTTTTAATGATTGTAATTAAGTTAATTGACAACCACCAAACGAATTCGACACTCCAAATTCGCACGTGCGCAAACATCAAGCGTGTCTGTTATTGAAGTGGTATTAAAGTCGGTTATTGATTGATTGATTGATTGATTGATTGATTGATTGATTGATTGATTGATTGATTGATTGATTGATTGATTGATTAATAGATGGAGGGATGGATTCAAGGATTAATTGACTAAGTAGTTGCTTTTGTGAACATTTTGAAGAACAGAATGATTTACTCCTTTTTAGACACGTGTTAAAGTTATGTTAAATTTGTCACCATGATAAAAAATATCAAAATTAGTAAGGATTCAACTGTTACAAAACTGTAAGTAACTGTGAATATTGTGCTGTCAATTTTAGATAAACAACTGAGAACACAATCTTGGGTATTTCATATTTTCTTCAACGAAATATGAGTGTCAACGTTGTTTTAGCAGTTAAAGTTATGAAGACCTGCAACAATAATCATTCAACTGTCAGCGATACAGCCGCAGGCCTGATTTGAATTGTCAATTTAATTGTTAATAATTATTTCCTCAAGTTATATCAAATTAGTAAAATCAAAGTAAATTTAAGAAACTATAATACTTAGTCATCACTTGTTAACTAATTAGTGTCAATGTTGTAACATGTTCAGACAGAACAAAAGCATTTCGAGTTTAGGGCGTTGATGTATAAAACAATCATTGATAATCAGTCCATGCCACTGGCTATATGGACCCATTACCGTCACACCTGAATGGTTTGATGTGCATAAATATTTAGATTTGAATAAACAGAGGGATTTACAACTGTGCGCGTTATTAAATTCGCAAGTAATAACTGTCATAGCTGGACACCTGCAAAATAATTCTGTGACTAAGAGCACGTTTGATATTTTTTCACCTCAAAAAGGGAACTGGTATTCTGAAAGGTAAATAATATATTTGCGATGAAAATGCAACGCATGTTCATCCAGCCATGTACAAAACGACTTGTTAAAATCTAATTACTTTTTTTTTTTAGTTCAGTGTTTATACAGGGGTTTATACGTCACTGTAAAGTGTAATCTAGTAACTGTATTTCCTTTTTGATAATTTGTTGCCTTTTACAGTTTTGCTATGGCGTTAATATTTTAGCATATTACGCGAGATTTGTTTAAATGATATGGAAATGGTGTTATGAAATAATGACGTCTGGCTCGATCATGTCTACAAATTATTTAAATCTGAAATGAGTTTGTTTTTTGCTATTCTGTGTTGTATGACTGTTTATTGCTACGATGAATTAATAATTAAAGAAAAAATATACAGTATTGCCTGTACAGCCTTCAGCAAGTTTTACCAGCTTGGCAAGTGATATGTTATCGATTCATGAGCACATTTCCAACAGGTGAAAACTCGACTGACGCCAGTATGTCAATGACCTTCTGTGTACGTCTATTCACGGCACTGAGGTGCGAGGAGGTGTGAGCACAGAAAAGGATGACCTTCCGATTCTGGAGCAGATCATTAATGGATGAACAAAAAACGCTACAACATGTTCTTCTCGAAGGAACAAAAAAAATCTCGTCTTGGATTATTTTTCTCCCTAGTGCTATAAACATAACTCTTATAAGAATGTGATATAACTAACGATGCATTAGTTTTTATCTTACAGCATGAAGAGTTAGAGGGCAGTGACATACTTGGGAGAAGTCAAATATGCCTCAAGAACCAAATGAGTTGAAATATAAACCAATATATAACGTAGCATGAGTGTATCTAGGCTGGAATAATTTATCTTGAATATGTAACCTTGAGGAGAACCAAGCATTTAGTTACCAGTATTGAATCAAAGTATGGCCTAGATAAAAACTGAACCCATAGAAATGAAATTTCTCTGTCACAGCAGTCTCTGATAGTAATTGTAGAAGCTCAAGAATGAAATGTTTGACAGTGAAATTTCCACAGCAGTAACCTTAAACAAAATATTCGATTCTAGTATTATTGTATCCTAAGTTGGTAACTGCTTCCAATCCTGCCATTATCTTTTTAATATTAATACAATACAAGTTGTGATCGTTAAATTAGTAGGAAAGAAGAAGACGTTACAATAATTCCACGTGAACTAAACAGAAAAACGCCAATGTAAACAATAGTGCGAGTGTTATCATAGTTGTTAAGTGACAAAGGTTTGATGGATCGGTATGATGTAGGAAAGGCTGTAAAATTACTGTTTTCTGCCTTGGATAAATTTTAATTAGAAGTTTAACGCGTAGCAGAGACAGCTTAAAGTGCTAAAGTATTTGTTTCCAATGATGGATGCATCAAGATTATATTTTTGTGTAAACGACGGTAAACTGTCGTAACAGAAATGGCAGCGTAATGAACAAAATCTAATTGAGACATGGTGGAAGTCATGCAGATTCGTTCCATTCGTTCGATATCGGAACTATATACGTGGCTAAGGTCGATCGATTCTGTTTATTATTTTATTGTTGTTAATCAGTTAAGTGCTTTTATTTGACATTAACATTTGTTCCCAAACATCTGTGAAGCATCTTCAAACAACACGCGGCATTTCAATATAGTCCCCGGTCCCCCCTCGGGCCAAGCGATTTGCAATCGGCGTGAGCTTCGCAGACGAAGATCTTCATCCATTATGGATGAGAGAAATATGAGAATTGTGGAGCATCGCGTTCGCCAGACAACCTTTCGGGGTTAGCCCGGCGCCGCCGCCTGGCCGCGGACAGGTATTCGGTTCACCTCAATACATGATTAGCAGACGAAGAAGAGGATCGCGTGTAACTATGGCGAGATTATGGGAATGTATACTGTACACTTCAGCAGTATCAGCTACGTATGACGTATGGGAGCATATAATATTTTTTTCCAGAACCACGTAAAATATATCAACACAATAAATAGCAAAATTTAGCAAAAACATTTTTGCATTAAAATAATTCCTGCTTAAAATATTAAAAATTGTTTTAAAAAATTACACACGCGTGCGCGCGTGCGCTCACACACACACAACACACACACACACACACACACACACACACACACACACACACACACACACACACACACACACACACACACACATTAAATATAAAATGTGAAAATTAACCCTTTCTCTTAAACACTCCATGGGCAAGTGTGAAGAATTATTATTTGTCACATGTATCATCATTATTGGAAAAGTTAAAGACCAGTAGATGAAACGAAGGGTCCCTGACTTGAAAATCTAAGGGAAATAGCAGGTATGGAAAAAGTCCTTACTCTGGGATGAAACAGCTATACAATCAAGTATACTGATCCAGGCTTCTGCTGTCTAAATTTCATGGAAAATTGTTATTTTTGTTAAAATAATCATTGTCAGTACTAATTATGACAGACGAATTTGTTGTGTAACTTTTTATGGGATTAATTTCTATCAGGGCACCAGATTAATTCAATACCGGTAAAAGGACGCTTGTTTCTCCACAAGTACCATAACCAAATTCAAGACAAAACCTTCCAGCCAGGAGATAACTTCAGCTAGTGTATACATTGGTATATGTTTCAACCTATTTTGTTGTTGATACATTTTTTTTACTTCTCCCAATCATGCCAATGCCCTTTAACAGGAAATTTTTAGTGTGAGATATAACACTTCCAAATCCCTCGTCGTAATGAACGCGGGTTATAATTCAAATTCTGATGTATAATTCATTTTCATCAGAAGGGAGATGACAGTGCTTATCCAGTTCATGGAATGCTACATGTCGTTGTAGAAATACTTCTGATCATACACTTAAGATTAGATAAGTAACTCCCTATTATAATATTGAATAATCGGGAAAGGTATGGACTTAGCGCTCTGTCTGCATTTGAGTTTTCAAGACGCAAAAAAGACTGAACCAAAACTATAATTTCAGCCCAGTAAGGACATGCAATATTGTCTTCTACGGAAACTGTAGGCATTTTTGCTGACAACCAAACAGGGAATGAGTTACACAAGGCGGGAGAGTTTACAGTTTTGTGTGACCATGTATTACGATGAAGTGAATTCGACACTTAAAATGCATATTATCGTGTTCTTAAAACTCCTTCCTTTTACTTTTTCATATCACGATGAAACTGGTATTACACATTGAAATATAATTTTATAATATCTTGACATTCTTCAAAATATATCCTTATATTCAGCAAAATTTTACAACATCACGATGTGTGTGTTTTTTTACTGCGCACCTTGGAGTGCAGGTACTGAGTAATTGTTCATACATTGTATTGTCAGCGGGTAACACTTGAGATCTGGAATAACATACTCTTGACCGCAATAACTATAGAAATGAGACTCATGATATAGCATTGCATTCACAGAAAGTGATGGTAGACCTAGAATCATGTATAAGTGAGTACAATTTGAGTACCTTGACGAGCAACCCTTATGTACGGGTCGGTTCGGAGTCTTGCAAATGGTCGGTATCACAAGTTATCCTGAGGTATTATTGCTCTTAGGAATTGAATTTTCTTGGGGTGAGATGGGTTGTGTCGTTTGTGTGTATGTATTTTAAAATACCAGTAATTTTCTGGACGTTCAAGGTGAAGAATTGATAGGCGGCATATTTAAGGGCATTTGTAAATTTGCCCTTATAGATACAGTAGCTGTCCACATTTCAAAGTTGGTGTCCTCTATGGTGGATCCAGGATTTGCCTAAGAAAAAGAAAAATCATCCGTTTTCGTTGGGAAGATGACCGATGGACACAAAAATTAACCATCTGGACCCCAGAGCTTACAGCAGAGGAAGAGGCAGACAAAGTAAGAGGTGGATAGATGATATCAGAGAATATGGAAGCGTGACATGGAAACGAACGGCACAAGATAGATTGAAATGGAAACTGATGAGGAGGCCTTCCTTCAGCAGTGGAGAGAAATAGGCCAGATAGATAGATTTAGACCCCCAAAGAGGGAGGAATGTTCGATTGGCCCCAATCCGCCGCTGTCTGTAGGTATGTACCCCTTTTGTAAAGTTATCTTTTACGACAGGTTTGACTGTATATTTCACTCACTTCCCAGGTGCCATGGAAAATCAGTATGAAATAAATTAAAAGTATCGTCGCATGATCAAGAATGATCACCCTTGTAAAATATTGAGACGTGATATAAGTTCCACCTGTCTTATACGAGGAAACGGTGCCACTATACGTACAGATTATCATTTATTTTTACAGGATGAGTTTCAATTACGCAACAAGAATACACGTTTACACTTAAACCTAACTTAAAGGGAACCCAAATCTTGGAAATATAATTTGGTATATATGTGCAGGTATTTCTTGGTTATTAATTTCCCTGGCATTTACAGAACCTTAAGATTTCATACAATGTTTTGAACAGGGTGTACATAAATAGCATTAATTCGTACAAATATTTATGGGTAGTGATTTGATTTGATTTGATTTAATTTTATTCATTTTGTATCTACTCTTAGTGAGAAAAAACAAAGAAAAAAACTATAGTTTGAGACTCAAGTGAGTTAATAAAAAGCCAAACAAATTGATGGTACTTACTTTAGAATGTGATGTTTTGCCGAGTATGGGTTACAAGTACATGTCAATATGCTATTAACTATAAATATTTTGTATGTAAAATAGTTGAGGCCACAATTTAGTTTCGGTAAATGGTAAAAAAAAATGAAATTCTTTGCAACGTGTATGTTGTATCTATTGTGCCTTTTCTTTCAATAAAAAAAAAATGATTACAAACAAATTTAGATAAACATATTTGATCTATCAATGCTCTGAAAATTACTCTGAAAATGTAAAATCTCGGGGGGGGGATGAGATTTCCCATAGCTGCTATCCTTTAATGTAAACATCATAATTTGTCACTTAAAACAGTTTTCCGTAGATCTGATATCATTTTCTGATGTCTTTGGTGGCAATAGAATACTTTGTGAAAGATTGACCAAAAATTTATCTGATCGACCAGAATTAAACTTGGGCTTAAGGTCCCCTTTAAGATTATCCCTCCACATCACTTTACACATCCGTCAATCGTTATGTCTTATACCCAATGCATTGATGGGTAAACCTGAGAGGGTTATGTCTAAACCATGTTTGATCTAAGGGAAATAGCAGGTATGGAAAAATTCCTTACTCTGGAATAAAACTACTCTAGAATCAAGTACACTGTTCAAGGCTTCTGCTGTCTAAATTTCATGGTAAATTGTTATTTTTTCTTTTAATAATCATTGTCAGTACTCATTGTGACAGACGAATTTGGTGTGTTAATTTTTAGGGGATTAATTTCTATCAGGGCACCAGATTAATTCAATACCAGTAAATGAACGCTTATTTCTCCACAAGTATCTAAATTCAAGAAAAATCCTTTCAGTCAGGAGATAACTCCAGCTAGTGTATACATTGGTATATGTTTCAACCTATTTGGTTCTTGGTGTATTTTTTCTTCCCCCAATCATGTCAATGACCTTTAACAGGAAATTTTTAGTGCGAGATATAACACTTCCAAATCCCTCGTCGTAATGGACGCGGGTTATAATTCAAATTCTGATGTATAATTCATTTTCATCAGAAGGGAGATGATAGTGCTTATCCAGTTCATGGAATGGTACATGTTGTTGTAGAAATACTTCTGATCATACACTTCTCCCTATTATGATATTGGATAATCGGAAAAGGTATGGACAAAGCGCTGTGTCTGCATTTGACTTTTGAAGACGCAAAGAAGACTGTACCAAAAACTATAATTTCAGCCCAGCAAAAACATGCAATATTGTATTCCACGGAAATTGTAGACATTTTGCTGAGAATCAAACAGGGAATGAGTTACACAAGGCGGGAGAGTTTACAGTTTTGTGCGACCAAGTATTACGATGAAATGAATTCAACACTTTGAAATGCATATCATGGTGTTCTGAAAAACTATTTCCTTACGCCTTTTCCTGTCACGATGAAACTGATATTACACATTGAAATATGATTTTATAATATCTCGACATTCTACAAAATATATCCATGTATTCAGCAAAATTTTACGACATCACGTTGTATGTGTTTTTACTGCGCACCTTGGAGTGCTGGTACTGAGTAATTGCTCATACATTGTATTGTCAGCGGGTAACACTTGAGATCTGGAATAACATATACTCTTGACCGCAATAACTATAGAAATGAGTGTCATGATATAGCATTGCATTCACAGAAAGTGATGATAGACCTAGAATCATGTATAAGTGAGTACAATTTGAGTATCTTGACGAGCAATCCTTATGTACGGGTCGGTTCGGAGTCTTGCAGATGGTCGGTATCACAAGTTATCCTGAGGTATTATTGCTCTTAGGAATTGAATTTTCTTGGGGTGAGATGGGTTGTGTCGTTTGTGTGTATGTATTTTAAAATACCAGTAATTTTCTGGACGTTCAAGGTGAAGAATTGATAGGCGGCATATTTGAGGGCATTTGTAAATTTGCCCTTATAGATACAGTAGCTGTCCACATTTCAAAGTTGGTGTCCTCTATGGTGGATCCAGGATTTGCCTAAGAAAAAGAAAAATCATCCGTTTTCGTTGGGAAGATGACCGATGGACACACAAATTAACCATCTGGACCCCAGAGCTTACAGCAGAGGAAGAGGCAGACAAAGTAAGAGGTGGACAGATATATCAGAGAATATGGAAGCGTGACATGGAAACGAACGGTACAAGATAGATTGAAATGGAAACTGATGAGGAGGCCTTCCTTCAGCAGTGGAGAGAAATAGGCTAGATAGATAGATTTAGACCCCCAAAGAGGGAGGAATGTTCGATTGGCCCCAATCGGCCGCTGTCTGTAGGTATGTACCCCTTTTGTAAAGTTATCCTTTACGACAGGTTTGACTGTATATTTCACTCACTTCCCAGGTGCCATGGAAAATCAGTATGAAATAAATTAAAAGTATCGTCGCATGATCAAGAATGATCACTCTTGTAAAATATTGAGACGTGATATAAGTTCCACCTGTCTTATACGAGGAAACGGTGCCACTATACGTACAGATTATCATTTATTTTTACAGGATGAGTTTCAATTACGCAACAAGAATACACGTTTACACTTAAACCTAACTTAAAGGGAACCCAAATCTTGGAAATATAATTTGGTATATATGTGCAGGTATTTCTTGGTTATTAATTTCCCTGGCATTTACAGAACCTTAAGATTTCATACAATGTTTTGAACAGGGTGTACATAAATAGCATTAATTAGTACAAATATTTATGGGTAGTGATTTGATTTGATTTGATTTAATTTTATTCATTTTGTATCTACTCTTAGTGAGAAAAAAACACAAAAAAATATAGTTTGAGACTCAAGTGAGTTAATAAAAAGCCAAACAAATTGATGGTACTTACTTTAGAATGTGATGTTTTGCCGAGTATGGGTTACAAGTACATGTCAATATGCTATTAACTATAAATATTTTGTATGTAAAATAGTTGAGGCCACAATTTAGTTTCGGTAAATGGTAAAAAAAAATGAAATTCTTTGCAACGTGTATGTTGTATCTATTGTGCCTTTTCTTTCAATAAAAAAAATGATTACAAACAAATTTAGATAAACATATTTGATCTATCAATGCTCTGAAAATTACTCTGAAAATGTAAAATCTCGGGGGGGGGGTGAGATTTCCCATAGCTGCTATCCTTTAATGTAAACATCATAATTTGTCACTTAAAACAGTTTTCCGTAGATCTGATATCATTTTCTGATGAAAGATTGACCAAAAATTTGTCTGATCGACCAGAATTAAACTTGGGCTTAAGGTCCCCTTTAAGATTATCCCTCCACATCACTTTACACATCCGTCAATCGTTATGTCTTATACCCAATGCATTGATGGGTAAACCTGAGAGGGTTATGTCTAAACCATGTTTAAAAGGAATTGATCCGGAACACTTAACCATACCTGAAACACATCATCACGATAGGCGAAGAGTACTCTTAGTGCACGTGATATTTATTCCGAATCCGAATTGACGCGAAGACATCTGTTTATATTAGAATAATATGATCTTCCAGGTGTGATGGAAAATATCACGGAGGAGTAATATTACAACTTACTGTCTGCCTGGCTGTGTGATAGTATAGTGAACACGATTAAATTATACGGGGTGTCTAAATTTCCTGTAATAAAGTATGACAGATGTTGCAGAAATCGCATGTCAAATCATTGAATGGTGGTTATCTTCGGCGGTTACAATAAAGTTCATAATGAAGTTGGTCAGAAGACATAAATCTTACGTTGAAATTAGTTTTTCCCCGTCAGAACTAAACTTCTTGTTGGAATATATGCACTTGACACGTATATTTCCATGTGAATGTATCACCTAAAACAGTTACAAAGCAAGAAAACGACACCATATACGTGTATTTATACTTGGTCAAAGTATGGAGTGTGTGACATCAACAAAGTGATCATAATAAAAACAAGTATGATAAAAGCACATATACTATCAGAGTAAAACAAGTATGTGTCAGAGTTTCACTTGTATTTCGTTGGCGTGTATTTTTGTGTTCAAACCACCAAGGAGCCAAAGATCAGGTATTGAGCGTTTAGAAATGGGTGCTGACTCTTAAACTTCCATTTTTATATCTGACATTTTTTTGTACCTCTAATGTGATTCAACTTCATGTTACTTAGATCATAATTTAAGACAAATTAATGCGCATGTGGTATTGCAGTACTTTTTCGATGTCATAAGGAAATCAGTTAAATTTGTTTTGTTTGTTTTTTCGCTGTTTGGTAGTAATCACGTCAACTTGGACAATTATTTTTTGTACTACAGAATTTTTTCTACATACACGGGCCTTTAGATATTGTCTAAAATTTGGGAAAACATGAAATAACATTTGAAGCGTCTGGCAAAGTGGCATAGGAAACTACGCGTCGGTGTTAATTTTTGCTTTGATTTGTCTCTAAATTCAAGATTTATGGGAATATCCATTATTATTGAATATACATGTAACCCAATTCAAATTAATTGTACTAACCATTTAATAGGAATGTGATTTAGATTTAACATTGTTTTAAGAAATATTTTCAGCCCTTTTCCCCACAACCGTGCGGTACATTTTAAACTTCATTGCCTTATGGAATAGAAAATACCTCCTGCAATATATCAATAACGTTTGCTCCAATAAACTTAGAATCATCTGGATTTTGTGGGTATCGTTTTGTCACCTTTTAAACACTCCAAACTAAACTTTATCATCCCCTATGCAAATCACTTTCCCTTTTATTGTTATAGAATGCACGAAACGTCCGTAACCTTTAACTACTGTACACATGCCTAGACGGTAGTACGTATCAGACACGATATTTGATCCATTAAAGTGAAACTATCGAAACACGGGGTGATGTGTTTTTTCTGCATCTAATGAGGCTTCGGCGTTTTAGTTTTGCTTTTTATCGGGTAAAAATACACCATCTTGACAAAATAACACTTTAGGCTATTACCGAAGCACGACGGAAACACAGTGACGCACAGGGTCAAGAGAGGGATGGGCAAAAGGGTCTTGGAACTTCCTCTTATGAAGAGAGTCGGTGTCAGGGTCGTGTTCCATTCAGCTAACGTTAAGACAGGTTACGGCGATCAGGTTCCATAGAAAGACTGAAGATAAGATGCATAAATTCACACAAATATCTACAGGCCATCATTATCGATAGAAGTCAGATATAACTTCATGTGTGTATAATGTTAGTGAAATATCAAACTTGAATAATTTGTGTCGTAAATTATAAATTCGTTTTGATATTATAGCCGTGATCCATCATAATGATATTCGTGTTATAAAAAAATACAGAAGACGATATCATATATATATACTATACCAAATATACCGACATCGACAATTATTTCATTAGTGATATTCCTATAGGCATAATGCACGTTTAAGTATAAGAATGGAAATATTTTCGAAATTTTGGTAAAGTACTGAAACATTCCGATAGCAGTTCCAAACCAAGTGAGCTACGTGTAAGAGTAAGTGTTATTCTAGTGCAGTAATATATGAAAATGACATTTGCACAACAGTTGGCCTTGACATACAGCATTCGTGAAAAATGGGTATACACGAAATAGGTCCACACTTTCTATGGTTAAACGGATTTCTTTATGTTGTTGCCATGAAACGATACAAAGAATCACACAGAAATGCTAAATCGTACAAACCTCAGCCACCACTTCCAACAACTAACCAAATTTAGGAACGGAGAAATACAACCCTTTCCTTACCTTAACTTGGATCCAAACACAGCCAAAATTAAAATTGCGTACGGTACTATACGTTTTATTAGTCCCCGAATACCTTTCGGAAGATACCCTTTATCTTAACAAATCACGTTACGCTTAAATAAATTTCATTTCTTATTCAGCAATGAACCTACCCTTTAAGGTAATTCGTATAGTGTATTGATTTCTTTGAAGAACAGTTCATACTACACAGGCATGGCCCCATGCATCCTACAATAAATCCAGTCTACTTAAGACTATAGCGGTTTGCGATTAGCCCCGATGTGCTCTGATTGCCTAATGTACCTTCACATCAATTGGTGTACTTGATTTAATTGTTTTATTGGAATGAATCATGCAAATTAATGATTGAATCCGGTTAATGAAATAATATTTAGCCGGCGTAAGAGTCCCCGAGTCTCGCCGAGTGGCGGTCATTGCAATAACACGCAGAAGCAGGTCAAACGGTAAATGTACAAATCTATGCGCCGAATGCATATGACGTCAATTGGACTTATACATCACAGCCCGGCTAGAAAAAGCTGTGTTTTACACTGTTATCTTGGCATAGCCCTTTGAAACGTTACTCAAGACACCCTTCAATGAGGCATGCATTGACTACGAAAGATGGAAGACGAATTATTTACAGATGAATTATTTGGGGGCATTTTCTTGATGTTGCGTGTATTACGTCATAATTAGGTTTTACTACTAGTCCTTAACTTTTAATAGTATCGGTATTTTTCTTTTCATAGTTGACCAATTACTTGTATTATGTGTAGTATTTAAATTCAGTCAGAGAAGGCAAAATGGATATTGACGGTGTTTATAGAAATCTCCCCCACACCAGCCTTATTTCTGTTTACATTTCACACTTTGTCTATCTTGTTAGACAATTGCAATAACTACTCTTTTTAGTGTCGAAGTTCTAAAACAGTTGGAACACAGCAATTCAGCCTTTATGTAGTTTACATCTGTATGTGTGTACGTGTATGTTTGTTTGTGAGTGTGTTTGTGTGTATGTATGTGGGTATGTGTGGGCCTTTGTATAAATGTGTGTCTGTGTCCGTGTGTCTGTGTGTGCATGCATGTGTGCGTGTGTGTGTATGCGTGTGTGTCTGTGTGTGTGCGCGCCCTCGTGTGTGTGTGTTTGTGTGTGTGCGTGTGTCGTGTGTGTGTGTTTGTGTGTGTGTATGTGTGTGTGTCGTGTGTGTTAGTGTGTGTGGGTGTTTATGTGTGTGTGTGTGTGTGTGTGTGTGTGCGTATGTATGTATGTATGTATGTACGTGTGTGTGCGACTGTGCGTGTGTAAATTGTAGGAGATTCAGGGTTCAGTGTTATCATGTATTAGTGATATGAGTGTTGCTGTCAGCTGTAGATGTTAAATAACTGTCCTCAATTTGAGTATGTATTATCTACAGAATTCCAGATGATTATTCCACACAAAAGATGATCTTCACGTTATAAAATGTAAAGAAAAAAAGACTTTTTATCGTGTTTTGTCAGAAATTAGTGGAAATTGTAGAAGCGAGAGAGACAATGCACTTCGGAATAAATTTAGCACACTAATTGCTTGACTTAATTATTCGACATTGCTTATTGTATGTTATGGCACACCAATCATGTAAGCACTTATCATCCTACTGAAGTCTTGGACTCTTTGAACGCTTGGTTAGAACGTCTAGGTATGAAATGCATTTATCATGTATGTCCGGTGAGTTTCTAATGTGCACCATACCGATTCCGATAACCTAAAAGAATAAAGATCTTATTAGACTGGAATGGTGGTTAAGGGGTAATGAAGCTAGGTGGCAAATTAACCAATATAATGATGAGACTTCATTTCATAGAAAGTTCATTGACCTGTTCCACGTGTAGTAGCTCCAATAGTTAGTCTGCGTTCATCACAAAATAATAACGTCTTACAAATACAAAGGCCTATACATATACATACATTAATAGATGCATAAATACATATACTGTATATGTATGTGTGTGTGTGTGTGTATGTGTGTGTGTCGTGTGTGTGTGTGTGTGTGTGTGTGTGTGTGTGTGTGTGTGTGTGTGTGTGTGTGTGTGTGTGTGTGTGTGTGTGTGTGTGTGTGTGTGTGTGTGTGTGTGTGTGTGTGTGTGTGTGTGTGTGTGTGTGTGTGTGTGTGTGTGTGTGTGTGTGTGTGTGTGTGTGTGTGTGTGTGTGTGTGTGTGTGTGTGTGCACGCGCCTATGTGACGTACTCAAATACGATTCCAAGGATTTTCGGAATAGTTTGTTTTGGGGAGCCGCATTGTAGCTATCGTCGTCACCCCCACTTTCAGCCCCCTTGCTCGTATACCTGGGATTTTATAGCAAGACACTATCCAGCCTATCAAAATGTAAGTGTGGTAATACCACTTTAGACCTACGACACAGCACCTATTTTACGTGACAAAATAACACTTGATCCTACATGCTAATGCATTCGGTGGCAAAGTACACTTCTGTTGTTGACACAGTGCTGAAAAGTACTTTCAACCTACACGGCTTACAATTCAGAAATGGAGAAAAAAGTCAAGCTGGTAGTGAATGAACGGAAATATGCACTTATCGCTTTAAAGCTTTTAAAGAGGTGAAAAGGAAGGAGACAGGAATAAATGAGCTTTTAGAATAATCGATGATGATGTTAGTGTCAACGGTAAAATTCTAATTTAAGAGGTATCACCAGTATTTATGGATTCATTCCTGGTTTGCAACAGTATACGTTTGAAAGAGGGTTTGCTTTCCCAATGTTGGGTGACTCACGAGAGTTTCTCATTATATCTGTACTTCACATCGTACTCGAAGTCATATTCTTGGAGCGGTATCTAATTGGAAATAATTAGTGACTAATTGTTCTCGAGTTGATTGTGGATAAGATAGATATTTGAATCGTAGAGTGTAATTTAAACTTTGTTTAATTTATGACAATTTACCATTACATGCAGAAAAAATGTAATAGAATGTATTAGTATGCTTAAGTGTTTGATTATATGTAGAAATATGAGTGACGCCGGGAGGAGGAGAAGGAGTGGTGGTGGTGGTGGTGGTGGTGGTGATGATGATGATGATGATGGTGGTGGTGGTGGTAGTGGTGGTAATAATGATGATGGTGGTGGTGGTGGTGGCGGTGGTGGTGGTGATATGTGTACAGGTGATAGTGCGGGTGAAATTGATAGTGACGGTATTTTGTTCTGGTGATATATTGATTGAATGAATGAATGAATGAATGAATGAATGAATAAATGAATGAATGAATGAATGAATGAATGAATAGATGAATGAATGAATGAATGAATGAATGAGTGAATGAATAAGGTATTGATGACGACGAATGTCATGAAAGTACAATATAAAATACAATAAATCTGAGTTAAATAAGTGATAGTATTCATATATAGTTGATTTTAGATAAAATATATAAGTGAACCAACAAAATTACATTATGCTAATTACGATTAACCCCACGCTAAAACGGACAAAACTGAAAATATACAATATCAACTTTCATTGTAATTTTGTGATGGAACATTACTATGATTG
>JZLH01S0460512.1:8238-30690 GCA_001188425.1 Eucidaris tribuloides | reverse complement strand
AAAAAAATAAAATAAGAGATTAAACATGATTGCACAAGAAGGTGAATGGACTCGCATAAAGAAACTCAGGCTTGCACATGTGGGCAGGTGATGTGGTGTTGTCTTTGGCAAGTTTTTGAGACAAAAATGTCATTTCAAAGTGCTCTTTACACTCTAGCCAGTGCAGGGAGTCGTATAGTACTGTATAGCCACTGGACAGGTGTTCCAGGTGTAAATGTGACGTCATAAAGCTGCAACTTTGTCAATTCCTGTCAAGCATTTTCAACACCTATGGAGTACAATGACTAGCATGTTTTTCTAGAGCCTTTGGGATGTACAATTGGAAATGGGTATGAAAGACCTGCAAGTACATGTAGTGTCATTGCTGAATTGATGAGCAATCAGTTTGTTCCCTTACTGTGGTAATGTTTGACTGCTCCCTAAATTCAACTTCAAATTCTTGGTCGTTTCAGTGTTGTTGTTGTTGCTGTATGTGCATGAGCATCATTGTCAATTATGTCGTCCAAAGCCTGGAGTTATGTAGCTTTTAATGACTTTGGAAAATATTGGAATATGCTGTGTTTCAGAACCCATCATGTGAATTTTGACGGTTATTTCCAGTTCCATTTACTTTGGAATGTCAGCGTTTTGGAGTCATCTTTCAATGCTTTATTGTTGCATTGAATTAATTTAAGTTAAATACCACCTCTGACCAGAAATGAGATTGGATCTACAAGCAAATGGCATTTTGTTCTTGCTTTTTCCTGCTGCACCATTACAAAAAGTCTTGACTTTATGGTGAAATTCCATGAATGATACATACGAAAATAATAACACTTGTTGGTGAACTCGCTGAAGTGTGTTGTTGTACCCCTGATTTTAGAATCTAGGTGTGCAGGAGTTTAGTGGTAATAACATAGACAATAACTGAGCATCAGATATGACACAAGCTGTGTCCTGGTCATTAGTTGTAGTCCTCGTCCACTGATTGACTCACAGTACCACCTCACAACAACCAGTATCTAGGGAACAAAGTGTGTACATGGTCGTGCGTCGGCTGTTGTCAGGATGGAGGCCAGAAGAGATCCAAACGCATCCTCCAGAAGATATCTGGGCCACCGCCAATATGAACATCGCTCTGGAAGGAAATCGCTTGCTCCTGCGATAACGTGTGCAAGTTTCGGCTGACAAACCACGACGAGTAATCACTGATGAGGATTAGGATCACGATTTCGTAGAAATTGCGGAAAGGATGTCAGTACTGCTGCCAACAGGGACGCAATAAAGAAGTACTGCAGTTGCTGTGACTCGTCCAGGCAAAAATACATTAAATCTGAGTCTGTGCAGGACATAAATCCTGGAAGTTCTTGATAGGAAAACCACGTTGAGCCAGGAGTAGTAAGTCACAGATATGTACAACAAGCAATCTTTTGAGTTGAGGGATTGTCAGTAAGAACAAGATGTAAGTATTTCTGGAACTAGTGCACGGCCTTAACCCTTCGGCATGCGGAACAGATGTGCTATTTGCTAACTGTATGGAAATAAACAGAATCTCGTAGGCACGTTTAAGTTATGTACAAGCGTAAACCCTGCTACAATTGTAAATTTAACGTGTTGTGAAGACCATACTGGTGTTTCATCAGAGTTTGTTTGAATTGCAGCATCAGTTCGTGATCTTCTCAAGTTTCAAGGAATTTTTTAATTGACTTATCAGCCGATTGACATGCAAGTCAATTGTTCATAGATTGTTTGAAATATAGCAGTCAGAAAACACATGGGTGTATCGTATCAGGTAGGTGAGGAATTTTCTTTAGTCATAATCAGTTATAGTATTTCCCCATGTGATATGTCATTGTTTTGTAACTACAATGTGACCTAAGTGGGTAATGTAACTTAGTTTATGCAAATTAATCATGACTATTATTTCTCCATACGTCATGAAGGGAACACCAAAGGGCTAGATGCCGCACAATGACCAGTGGCAAGCCTGCTACACATTCTCATCATGTGTAGGTAAGTAGTACTTCTTGAGCAATGGACTTTTTTCACCATGTAATAATATTTCATCCATATATCCTAGACAAAAGATCTAAAGCTGTCCAGAGGATATATGAATTGTATACTGATGAGACCTTGGTATATCATACATTTCGTAACATTTTATTAATAGTTAAAAAAAACCCACAATTTTAGCTTAAAGTGTGACCTATGTCACTGTCAGATTGCATCTTGCTCCCAGAAAATATTGATTTATAATTTCCATCAAATAAATGTAAAATATATAAATTTGAAGGAAAAAAAGGTGTTGAATAGAGTACATGAGCTAATAATCACTCACCAAAAACAAATGCCAGAAAATGTCATGGTCACAATGTATGCAGCAGCAAAAAATATACACCACCATCTAAAATTGTGATAGTGTAATTTTTTTTGAGGTAATTCAATTGAGCACTTACAGCCAAGATATTGTTTTGGTGAATGATAAAAAATTAAATTCTTTGCAAATATGTTTTTAGATACACCTATATGATCTATCAATGCCCTGAAAATTGCTCACTCTGAAACTCCCATTTCTGAGAAATTACTCCAAATGTAATTTTTTGTTTCGTTGTGGGGGGGGGGAACCCCAACATTTCTCATAGGTAATGTACCTACTGCAAAATTTTCTTCCTACAATTTAAACATCATAATTTGTTAGTATAAACAATTTTCAGTAGGTGTAATGCTATTTTCTAATGTTTGGGTTTGACAATAGAATACTTTGTGAAAAATTGACAAAAATTTTGTCTGTTCGACCGAAACTATAATTGTACTTTAATCGCGACAATGTCATTGTTTAGTCATTTCATTTTGAAATTCATTTCAGCTTTCTCAGACATTGCTGGCGATGGAGATAACAAGCTGGTGATCGCTGATCTCGGCACAGGAACCTTTGATATGAAACTAAAGGTGTACAAAGGCACATCCCTCATCAGCGAAAATGCGATTATTGATCTACCGACTGGAGTATGTACATTCTACATGGACACTAACGAACCCAGGGTCCCAGGTAAGGGGAAAGTTATTCATCTAAATTGCCTTTTTGTTTGTGTGTGTGTGTATGTCTATTTAGTCTGTCTGTAGACATGTGGGTGTGTGTCTCTCTCCATTTTCTTTGTATTAGAAGTTAAAAGATTTTCTTTGTATTGGACATATAAATTTAATAATTGTACTTAATGAATATTTCCACAGAAATTAGTTTCACACACATGCAAGTTATAATTACATGAAGCAGGGCTCGACAAACCTTGGTGCCCGAGTGCCTGGGGCAACTGAAAATTGCAGTCGGTCACTCAGAAAAACAAGAACCTGCCCAATCAATCTGTGTGGCAATGATTAATTGACAAAAACGGCTTGCATCCAGATCGGGCATTTTGATATTACTGTCACACCCTTGAATCTGAAATTTAAGTGCCTGACTGGGCAGTCAAAAAAAAGGGTTTTTGTTGAGGCCTGCAGGAAGTAATAACATACTTGATAGAACCATAAATTCACCTTGAGTAAGTTGTTTCACATTTTGAGACTTATTTCTACGTGTGTGACAAACCCCATAGACTAGAATCTTGATGTGAGTGCAACAATGTGTTGCCTTTGGTGACCCGACATTTGCTCTGGTGATCGTTGCTTCAGTGACATTATCTGAGAAGACAAAGAGTGAGGGTTCCCATTGGCTTTCTAGTTCAGAATAGGATTAGGGTTTGTGCTAGGCAGGGTTGGCAATTTAAATCAGTGGTGATTTAAATCATGATTTTTTTAAACAAATCAGTGATTTAAATCAAATAAATAAGTTTATTGATTTAAAGGCAGGGGATCTCTTATGCAAGCCTAAAAATCAACATTGTGTAAATACAATGACATTCAGAAGAAAATGCCATCTGGGAACCTTTAGCAAAATATAGGAGCTAGAAACTCAGTTTTAGTGGAATTATAGTGACATTTAGACTCAGATTTGAATTTTTTTCTCGCGAGAACAAAAATCCTACCATATAGAACGTACACTAAATGGCTATTGTTTTTCTTTTGCATTTTTCAAAATTCTAGGCAATCACTGACCCCCAGATTTCACAGACATGCCCTTCATCAATAGCCTAAGGGCATGGGTTATCTTTTCCTGGTCTGCGGGTATGTTTGCAAATGAGATCCACTGCCTTTAAATCACGATTTAAATCACCCCTTTCAAAAAAATATTTAAAAAATTGCCCAATGCTGGGGTTAGGGTTGAGGTTGTGGTTAGTGTTTGGCTGTTTGTAACTATCACTGGCGCACGTATCATGGAACCATTGCCTTTATCTAATTTGTGGTTTCTGTATTTGTCACAGCAATCAGCGTTGCATCTGGGCCATATCTGTATGTGTATAAGAACTTGAGGCCATACTTCAAGTTTACCCTGCCACCACTGGATGTCAACCCTGTGGAGCAAGATCTCTGGAATCAAGCCAGAGATGTAAGAAATGCATCCTATTTTATTATTTTCCCTTTCCTGCATCTTGAAGAAAAGTAATACATGTAGTAACAATGATAACAATGATAAATAAACAAACAATTATAGATAGATAAATAAATAAATAAATAAATAAATAAATAAATAAATAAATAAATAAATAAACAAATAAATAAATAAATAAGTAAATAAATAAATGGACACATGAAAATAATAAGTGAATGAATGAATAAATATGGTGTATATATTCTTATATATGTTTATGTATAAGTTCTATACTGTATAATTACAAACTACACACATAGCAGTATATACTATACAACTCCATCTGTCAGAGGTCATTTTATTGTTCCTATTCATCCAGTCAGAATACACCTATACAAAACTATAAGAATTCTGATGATCTGAATAAATTGGAATCTTACCATTCATCAAGTAATTTATTTTTTTGTTAAGTTATTTAGTTAGTTATTTTCATCTTATTTCTACATGGAAGCTCTTTCCATTAAAAAAAATTCTCTACCTAGAGTGTGCATACAATAAAATCATGACATGAATCTCAGTAGATAAGATTACAATATAAAAGAATACAAAAAGAAAGTAAAATAAAAAGAGATGAGTAAGGTACAATAAAAAATTAAAATAATATTATCCTATTCAAAGGATACAAGTAACACCTGTGTATTGATGTAGCATTTTCCAATAAATTTCCGATTAAATTTATCTACAGGACAAAATAGATGTTACAGTACTACGAGAAATGCTTGACAGCATTCGACGAGAAGGCAATGAGGGGGCCTTGACTGTTCGGTCTCTCAGGTAAACCAGTCTGCCATATCATTTGGAATTTATTAGGTTGTCCCATTAATAGGGCGTTTATCATTGAAAATATTTTGACGATATACAGTGTGTCCCAGAAAAAATGTCCCTCTGATAGACTGCTAAATAAATCCAAAATCAAGTACTATTCTATATTTAATGTTCACATTTAGAAAGCCTGTTTTATTTTCTAACTTTTGTCAAAATTTGATTGGTCTTGTTTTATTGGTTTTGAATACACAGTCTATTATGTAACAGCAGTGCTTTGCAGCCTATTCCAAGTTTGCAGTGCTAAATCAGTGCATCAACCTGAATGTAAATCAGGTGGAAGGACGTGCAGAACAATAAAAGTTTACAAGTTGGACATGAAAGGACAAACCATAAGTGGAACACACTCTGTGAAAGCAAACATGACCAGTTGAACAGAACTTTGATTAGTTCTCATTTTAAAAAGTGAACATACATTCATTGAGATAATGTAAGTGAAACATGGAATAAGGTATAGTATGTCTGTGATGTGCCTTTCTATTCATCAAACTTGGAATGTACTGGAAAGCACTGCTGTTACATAGAGTCTGCTATTCAAAATCAATGAAGCGAGACCTTTGAAATTTTCACAGGAATTACAAAATTAAGTGGCCTTTCAAAACATGTAAACTTAATAAGAGTATAAAACTTGATTTTGGTAATTATTCTGTGAGGGACATTTTTTTCTGGGACTGGCTGTATTGTTAAAAAATCTTGCTGATATCAGCAATTTATTTTCAACAATAATTTAGGTTGTATGAACCATTGGCAAAGGAGCATATATTAATAGATGGCATATGTCATAGTCATGGCCATGCTGGACTACAGTAATTCCACAGCCATGCACTTCAACAATCACTACACGTTTGTGCCCCTCTAGCACACTAATTATGTTATGTGATTGTCAGGCAACACAATTTCAACTGGAAAATGGAAATTTTAGAAGAAAATGAAAGAAAAATGAGTTTTGGTTTGAGGAAAAAGAAATCTTAAGGAAATAGAAGAATATCAAGTTTTGATTCTCAAGAATTCAATTTGTGAAAACTGAAAAATTTACAATTGTACTTAATTCCTTTTCCTTCTTGATTGGCAGATTTCTGATGATGCAGGACAGAGAGCAGATGGAAGAGTTCGCAAATGCACACAAAGTGGGGCAGCTCAAACGACAGGTAAGAAAAAAACTGTCCAGCACTCTGTGGACCTGCTGTCCATTTAACCTGTTGGAGATCATTTCAATATGACACACATTTGTCACAGACCCCAGCCTGAGATATCTTGTTGTAGTCTCCAATGGGTTAAACACAGATCTTCAATCAGTTTATATCTAGTGTGATCTTGTGAGATAGAGACTTGGGCAACAATTGTGACCCGTCACGGCAAAAGGAGCCACAAGTCGATTTTTGGGCCCAGTTGTTTTTTACCATATTCACTTTCTCCATACTCCAAGCTTTATTTTGGTGTATTGCATGTTGCGTAAAAGTAAGTATACCCGGAGAAATTCTACTTCAAACAAGGAGCTTTCACCATGTCATGAAAATCTACTTTACGAGAAAACCGCTGTCAAAGTGCAGCGTCCGTTCAAAATGCGAAACCGTGATCGCGCTGAAATTCTGATCAAACTGAGGGTAAAAATTCCCCAGCAACAGTACGTTTGCATTGCTCATCATTCTTGAAATGTTTGCATTTGGAATTTATAGGTTTGTAGAAAGTGCTATTTTCAGTTTGAACGAATTTGGTAAGATTTTAATGCTCGTTTGGTGTTTACCAAAAATACATTGGGTTCTTAAAGGTACTATGACATACTCATGAAAATGAGTTTCAATTGATAGTTAATTGTTGTTGGAATACCATTCTATCGGAAATTACCTGGGAAATCATCTAATATTAAAATAATACTGTACTTAAGAATGAAATATCATTATTTCTATACCAAGTTCGCCCCGCCCACAAAAAAAATGCTGAAAGCGTGCTTGCGTATCACGTGACCTCCGACGTCACCAGTGGAACGCCGCTCTCTGCGAGCGGCGCGAGCGAGCTTGACTTGCGTAATACTACATGTACACGCAATGCGAACCGTTAAAAGATCTGTCGCCATATATATGGCCGTCTCTATATCATCTGGAAGTGATTCAGGATCAGAGATTTCCATGACTGACTCGCATCTTAATTTTGATGACAAGAAAAGCCCAGCAGCAATAAACTAAATTTCCGCCAGGTTTCAGCTAGAAAGCGCAAGAACAAGGGGAGACACCGCTGCATGGGGCCACATAAGCGACATCGGGCCGGACATGAAAAATTAGGAATATGAGGAGCGTATTTGAAACAAACTATTGGTAAGTAATGCTATCAAGCTTAAGTGTCAGATAGTTTTACGAATTTGAAGTTATTTTGATAAACATACTGAAGCATGCATTCGGGACATGCATTCTTTTTACTGTGTTGGTGTTTGTATCTTGCATTGCACGCGCGAGTGCAGTAGTTGGCTTGCGGCGCGGCGCAGCCGATCACAGGCTCACGGTCGTAGCTCCCGCCGGGCTCCCCGGCCGATGAGGTCAACTCCGCCCCTCGTGTTGGACAAGACCGACAACGCAAAATGTATACACACAACAGAATGGTCTGTAAATCTGACGGCTCGAGTAGTTTCTGAGTCGATCGTTCAATTTTAAATACAGAATTGTTCGAAGAAAAATTCACGGGCGGTCTATTTACGGACCATTCTGTGAGTATGTTACATTTGGGCAATGTCGATCTGTCCAACACCGAAGCGCCAAGAAGTTGCCCTGCATCGCCGGGGGAGCTACGGGACTTGACCCCTGTCGAACGCCTGCGCTGGTCGCCAACCCAACTGCTACTGCACTCGCGGCGTTACAATGCAGGATACAAAACAATCAACACAGTAAAAAGAATGGCATGTCCCGAATGCATGTTCAGTATGTTATCATAACTACTTCAAATTCCGTAAGAATTATCTCACTTAAGCTTGAATATGCGATTACATACCAATAGTTGTTTCCAAGATAGTCTTTCTCATATTCCTGATTTCACTGTCGGCCGATGTGGGCTGTAATTTGTGTGGGCCCGCAGCGGTGTCGCTCTGTCTTGCCTTCTAGCGAAACGGCAGGCAAATTTCGTTTTATGTTGCTGGGCTTATACTTGTCATCAAAATTATACGAGTCAGTCGGGGAAATCTCTATCCCGAGTCACTCCCAGATGATTATAGATACGGCCATATATGCCATAATGATGGATTAAAAATGACCTCGAGTTGGTTGTTTTACTGCCGACAGATCTTTTAAATGTTGTATTGCCGTGTATACTATTACGCAAGTCAGGGCGCTCGCGCCGCTCGCAGAGAGCGGCGTTCCACTGATGACGTTCACATGATTAACAGGCTGTTTGCATTTATCAAGGCCAACAAAATGTGGGCGTTCCAAACAGTTTTTTTTTAGTGAATAACTCAAAACCTGAAAACTTGCCATCGGAATTGAAGTCGATTGGAAGTTCTAGATTCAAAAATACTCTAAAAGAGGTTGATTACCAGTTTGATAGTTTTTATGTCATTAAGTACCTTTAACCATCTGATTTTTCCGCCTCAGTGCATGTACTTGCCAGGCGGGTCACAGGTGACCATGGACGCCAGACACTTGGGGGGTCTTAGGGTGAGAGATTTGACACAATAAATTTCCACAAGTAGTAATTGCTTGTATTGTAAGTCGATTGTTCATAATAATTTGCAAAGTTCGGGATTAAATACTCTGAGATTCTCCAGGGAAACAATAACTTCTTTGTCTGCTATATCGCTATTCAATTGATGAATAACTGCGCCAGCAGTCCACAGCACGCGCAAGAATTAGGGCCCCCTGTAATTAACACACCGACAGACATGACAGGGACCCGCTTTGCATAGTTATGATTCTGTCCTCTTTGACGGCCCCACGCGTTTAAGTGCCCATTCAACCAAGGAGGTACTAGGCGAGCTTGATTCAAATAGATTGAGCCAGCTTTTATGCATCCATAACAAAAGAACAAAAGAACTAGGTAAAGGTTTTAATTGATTGTGCACATACTTGGTGTACTAGTGGGGATTACAAATTACGTGTCTTAACTCTAAACCCACCAGGTTACAAATTCTCTGGTGCAGGGAATACCTTCTCACGCTGCATTGGCATTTGTACAGAACTTACTCTGTTGATTTAATATTGATGCAAAAAATTGTGAATCTGCGGATTAAAATGTCGAAAAAATCGGAAACTGCATACAAATCGAGAATATCATAACAAATCAAGTTCAAGTTAAGGATAGGTTGCCAGTTTGCACGTTCGGAAAAAAATGGAATCACATCAATCACGATACGTCATGTGACACAGCTCAGCCAATGAGCAGCCGTCTTGCGTTGCTAGTGGCGCAGCCTAACTGACTCGGATTTTCTGTGTGTTTTTTTTCGCGAGGTCGAATGGAAGGCTCTCCGAAAATATTACCCCTTTCCTGTGAACATTTTGATCTGAAACTCTCACAGGACATTAAAGAGACTTTGAAGATTTGATTTCAGTCAAAAAAATAATTTTGACAAATTTTTACCTGTTCCGACAATTTTGCTTATTTTCTCTAAACCGTCTGTTGCGACTTGTGGCTCCTTTAGGTGTGACGGGTCACAATTATCGAGATAGAAAACAATCTAGTAGTTACAGAAAGAGTAATGGAGAGGGTTATGGTAGAAATTACAAGAAAGGTTAGAGTCTGAAATGAGGACCTAGTAAGAAGAAACACAAATATTAGGGACATCACACAAGAAATGAAAACTAAAAAGCTGAGATGGGCAGGCAATCTCAGTGAGATGTCACAGTAACAGATGGGCAAATAAAGTAACAGACTGAATGCCAAGAACACAGACCAGACAAAGAGGCAGACAGAGTAGGCGTTAGATGGATGACAGTTAAGAATTTGGGGGTGTGACATCGATGTATCAGGTGTGAGATAGAACTAGATGGAAAGTTGAAAATAGGTCTTCCTTTAGCAGTGGAGAGAAATAGGCTGGAAAGAAAGAAAGAAGATAGAAGTGGGTACCAATATTTCTTACAGTGCAATATAATTTGCTTGATTGTGAGGAAAAAGAATAGTTTTCTCGTACAATCAGTTCACCATGGCACTGCAGCAATACATATTCATTGATGCATGAATGCATGCCAAGATTAGTTCTTACATATATCTTCTCTGTGACTGAATAATGCATTTACTAATAAATTTCTAATCTTTTATCTTGTCTCAGACTGTCATCACCTGCTTAGACACATTGAAGAAGAGCACAGCGGAAGACGATGCCATCAGTTGTCTAGTAGTGGGTACAGAGAGCAAAGAAATCTACATCCTGGACCCTGAGGCATTCACCATTCTTTCAAAGGTACGTTAACCACTCGACCACCCCCCCCCCCCCCCCGCCACCCCCTCCCCAGTCAGTCACATAGATTCATCTCATTGCAGTCATTTCAAACCATTATGGAATAAACCCTTTGTGAACTTAGGGCTGGTCATCTTACATGTGTGACAAAATTAAAAGCATTGTATAACAATGTTTCCAGTTTAAAAAAATCTGAGCTATATGATTTCCCATGCAACCAGTGTCTCTGATATGGTCAAAAAATGAAGCCCTGAGAAAATTGCAGTTTAAAACGATCATTAAGTGCTTAAAATAGTGAAAATCATTGAGAGACCATTCCAGCTTTCCCTCATGGACTGCTGTGTTGCAGAATTTCCTATCGGCTGAGAATAATTAATGTGCCAATTTGTATCTACACATATTGTACCAGTGACAGCGTAACTGTCGGAACTTTTGTGTTCTAGGGTGTTTATTTGTCCATTCAAACACTCTCAGAGAGCAAAGTTTGACAATTTTTTAAATGGGTCTTCCACAATGTTATATAGTGTCTTTAAGAAATGCATACATGTGTATTTCACAATAAATGAAAGTAGTTTGTTGGTGTACAATTGTGTAATGGCTGAATCGTGGCAGTCCAATAAATTCGCTTTCTGCCAAGAAAGAATTTATACCTTCTCCATATCAAACTCCAAGTATCACACTCTTGCAAAAATAAAATGAATTATTTGTATTTGATCGGCATTACTTTCAAGTCATTACATATTAATCTTTTGCCGTAAGTTACATGATACTTCTAATGTGAATTTTAAGTGAAAAAAAAAATGCTGAACTATCTAATTTTTACTGAGTAGTTTGCTGTTCGTCAATGTTTTGTCAAATAATAATTAGATTAAATGCTTGATCTTTTTGTGCATGTTTGTAATGACTCAGAGGAGTGACTCGACAGGACTTGAACCTGAAACCTACAGATTCTAGTCTGCAGCATAACCAACAGGCTCTGCTCAGAAATATCATTGCTACAGTAATCAAGATAGCTAGCAAACCTACTCAGCAGAGTCAATCCTCTTTGCAAATGTATCATTCATTGATCCATTTCTTACTGTTTGTTTTTGGCTGTGCTTCCTCTTCTGACAGATGAACGTGCCTAGTGTCCCTGTGTTTCTCAGTGTTTCTGGTCTGTATGATGTGGAATTCAGGCTGGTCATGTCTTGCAGGAATGGCAATGTGTATACCCTCAAAAGGTAAGGGTCACTGTGAAATAACAAACAAAAAACACTTATGTGGCTTTGTTAATACATGTATAAAATAATGACAAAACAAAACTAAAAAGTCGTATTGAAAGATGACTTTATTTCTGAAATATTCAACCAAGTGAATTCCTGCTAAAAATTTCTGTGTGAATAGTATTTCAACACCAGATTGTAGTGTTCTAATTTTCCACTCTTATTAAGGTAATTTGTGGTCTGTTGGTGCCAAAACCTGTTTTGAATAATACACGTCCAGCATGAACAGTTGATGAACTCCCAATTGTAACCAGACCAATGTTGTAGGTGCACTTTGAGTAACCTTGTAATTAGGGCTGGGCGATGTTTTGATAATATCAAAATTAGTTGATGTTGAAAAAATATCGAATACACGATAATGATCTCATGATTATTTCAAAATATTGCCAGAGGCACACTATGGCCCAAAATACAATCGATTATGAAAACCTAATGGGGAAAATGCATGCACTGCAGTGGGAGGGACCAAGAAATCCCCATAGCTATGAATACTCTGCACACGAGAGTTACAAACAGGGAGGAAGGAGTAAAAGAGAGACCTCCATGCTGTTCAGTTATCAAACTTGTGTTAGTGCAAGAGCAGTAGTGCATTAAGTATTTTGTCAACAAATCTGTCAACACACTGCTCACCGAAAAATGCCATTTATAAACAATCGGCACCACGAATCTCCAGATCTAGTTACAAGACGGTCTACAGAAAGCAACATTGTTTTGACCACATTTTGATAACAGCCCTAATGGGCGCACCATCAAGCCTAAAATAGATTTATCTTATTCGTCATAAATCTGTTTTTCAACTAAGGCGATATAGCGTGTTATCAACAATGTTTTTTTCCACGGATAATCGAATGAGGTTTAGATCAAATTTCACCACCTCTACTTGTCATGCAATTCTATTCCAGGTTGTTCATTTAATCTTTCTTTGCCGAGGTCACTAATATCCACAGACTTTATGCACAGTACAGTTATTACAAACGGTGCTCTCCCACAAAGTGCAAAATCATTTTCAGCATGAAGGGACTGCATCAATTGTTTAACTGAAATTTTAATGATGAGCATAAACCAAAGTTTTATAGAATAACGTGACAAAATAAGGGTTAAGATGAAAAGTCCTGAGAGGTTTAGGAATTGTCATGCATGACAAAAATTTATTCTTTCTTTCAATTATACTTAGGGGCATGAAAATGGCCAAGCAGTGTTTTGAACTGAATTCCCAACCAGTTGGCTTACAGCGAGTCGGCAAGAACATCATTGTGGGATGCATGGATCAAACGCTGCAGTGCTACACCACAAAGGTAGGATACTCTCTTTCTGTATTAGCACTCCTATCATTGGCATACTGAGGGTATCTGATTCGGAGCTGAATGGAGTCTGTATGATGGCATTGTACTGCCAGTATGCACAGTAATACACAAGTCTATTATACATTTATACTAATGCCAATAATGGGACAGCAAATAGTACTGATATAAATTACACATTACTTATATTTTACACACTGTGTGCATTCTTGGGAACTGAGTTTCTCCATACCATCACATAGGATTTTTCCCCCAGTATTTTCCATTTTTTATCCTAATTTCTCCTCCTCCTCCACCTCAAGTGCCTTATCTAGTGACGTTGGCGACCATGAAATGCGAGGCTTTCCTGTCCATTGTCAGTCTAAGAAGCTTAATCCTCTCCATTTCAGTCCATGTTATGATGCCTTGCAAAGATGTTGTTCTTTGATGTCCTTGATCCCTCTTTCGTGCTATCTTCCCAGTGAGAAACAAGCACTTCAAATCGCCTTTCCTCATACAGTCGCATAAAAAGTCCAGCTCCTAATTTAATCAATACTAAAATAAATGTGGCATACAGAAGTTTTGGTTATGGCACAAGAAATGTTATTTCTCATGACCTTGCCTAAAGCAGATTTATTGATTACTTTTTCTTTAAATTGTTGAAAATGCATTTTTAAAGTGTCTCAGTCACTAAGGAAATTAAGTTTACTCACTAAAACTGTGGTCCATTTTAATATTTTTTCTTAAAAACACTTTTCACAAGGCTGTCTTTAATCTTGTACATCAGAAATGGGCATACATACAAATTTGTTGTTGATTGCCTTGTTTCTACCTTCTTGACAGGGTAAGAAGCTGTGGACGGTGTACCTGCCTGCAGCTATCACAACCATGGAGTTAATGGACCATAGACAGAAAGGGTTTAAGGCCGTCATGGTGGCTCTTAGGAACGGTGAAGTACATGTCTACAGGGATAAGTTCCTCATCAACTCTATCAAGACGGGGGTAAGATAGAAAGAAATGAAGGCATAATCAGCTCTTTTGTAATAACTATGAGCTGCATCTTGACTCTTGTTTTGTAAAATATGAGAGGGCCTGATGTTTTGATTGTAGCACGATCTTTATCCAATATTCTGTTTTCAAAAATAAGTATGCTTTGTGCAATGCTGTGTTTTTCACTGGTCATGGTTTATGCCTGTGCATATTTCAAACAAACATGTTTTCTTCCCACACACATTTTGAGTCTTCATGTCAATTGTCTTGATATTATTCATCTCAATGTAAATTCTAGGAAATCCCATGCAATACCTATGGAAAGATTAAGATGATGATATGTGTATTATGTAGTATTAATTTCATTGTTAATTTGTTATAATTGAACATTTCAAACAAATCATTTGTATAAATTACAGCTGTGCTACTTACATTAATATTGTAACAACCTAATTTTCACTTTATGATTGTCACACAAGAGTTTGTGTAAATATGCTGAATAATTCACTGGTCGATACCTTAATTCTGGTAAGTCCAGTGTTCAAATACTGTATAAGCCATTATTTTCGCATACAGTTATTTTCACGTTTTTGGACTAGGTGCGGTAATTTACATGTGGTTAATTTTGCGATTTTTCTGATGTTGTCATTACCATAAATAGACATGAATTGAAGTGGAAATTTTCGCGAGGTCTGGCTAGCGAAATTCGTGAAAATAAAACCCTTGTGAAATTATCAGCTTATACAGTATCTTCCCAAATTACAGTTATAGGTCCCCCTGTTTTAGTGTTAGAGCAAGTTTGTAATACATGCATAAAATAGGGATATTTATAAAATTAACAAAGCATTTTTCATTGCAGGATATCATCACCAGCCTGAAATTTGGTCGTTTTGGTCGTGAGGACTGTTCCCTGATCATGACCACCAAGCGAGGGGGTCTGTTGATCAAGATCCTGAAACGAAATGCCACATTTGAAGACAAGGACATCATGAGAGGCCCCCCGGCTGCCCAGCACCAGAAGCTGAACGTCCCCAAGAAAACCAAGGTGTTTGTTGATCAGACCATGAGGGAGAGAGAGCATGGAGTATGTAAGTACAAAATTGTAACACAAAAGTTTATTTTGGAGTATTTAACACTACAGTATATCATTCTACACAATTTTCAGTAGGTTTCATGTTGTTATATGATGTTCGTCATGACAATACCACACAATGTAAAAGAGGTTCAAAAAGTTATCTGATGGACACGGTATTTTGGGGTTTGAACATTCCTTGAATGGCCTCTGAAATCCCAGTTATGTTGCAAGGATGTATCATTGCCAAATTAAACATTCTCATTTTAAAGCATTCTTTCTAAGGTAAAAGTGTTATCATTTTGAAGGTTTGTAGAGAGATGAAAAATTACATTCAAATTTCTGTTGACAATGACCTTTGCATTTCTTTCATTGTAGAGGTGAATTGTTTAGCCCCAAAGTTGTGGAATTATGTACATGAACAGATTCTTGTTCTGCTGGAACCTAAAGGGTTAATATCAAATAAGATTGGAATGTTTAGTGTGTGAGTAACATCCTTCCCTATTGTTTGGGCTGGCTAAAATGCCTTTCAACTAGTGATGGTACTCATGAAAAGTGTAGATCGGAAACGAAGTAGAAGATTTGTAAAATTTGGATTTCGTTTATATTTCACACCCTCGTAATAAAAAATTTCCTAGTATAATTCTACCAGATGCAAAGATTTTGAAATCTATCCTTTTCTCTTTCTGCTCTGTTTGCCCTTCTGCAAGGCATTTTTATCCACATCACTGCTCCCTACCCAGGTGTATAAATTGGTACCCGATACGATGGGAATGTCAATGTTGGTTGTTTAGCATGTGCGCGCCTTTAAAATGGCGACTGGCTGGAATGCTCCCCAAGGAGTGGAGAGTGAGCACTGTAAGGAATACTATAATGAATAGCACAATATAAGAACCCACTATCATTATTATTACTATTATTTTTGTCTTGTTATTTGCAGCCATGCATCGGATGTTTCAACACGATCTCTATCGGCTCAGACTCACCACAGCAAGGTCTTTTGTCAAGGCTCTAGACTCCAGTCTGACTCCAGTATCCTCAAACCCAAATGAACCCATTAAGTTATCAGCTCAGGTATGTCATCATTTTGAGTAGATTACCAACAGTAATCAAGTATTTGTTTCCCACTTAGTGGAAGACAGTGTTTGGGGAGATCATCGTGGCTTAGTGGACGAGACTCAGGCTTCTCATGGGAGAGATACCAGGTTCGAGTCCATATCATGGTGTTTGAGTTCTTGGGTAACACACTTTATTTGTGTACCATGTCCTTCCTGAGGTCCTGTGTCAAAACACCTAAAAACATTTTAGCTGGTAAAAGAACCCACCAGACTTCATTGAAAAGAGATGGGTGCAAAGATAATCCAATGTGGTGACCACCTGCCTACTTACATTCCTGCAAAATATGATTTCCTGCATGAATACTTACTATTCAACAAGACCCCCCCCCCCCCCCTGGAAATAAGCGAGTTAAAGGCTTTAGGGGTTATCCTTTGTTTGTAGTTTACACCAAAAATGAAATGTTAATATTAATGTTAAAAGTTAATTGAAGTAATCTTTAGAGGAAGAAAACACACATTTGATTTAGATAAGAGCAGAGCAATTGTAACTGAATGGTTTACTGTCTAAACAAAATTGAATGACTGCCGTCTTTCACTCGTGATTTAAGAGCATAATTTCTCCCATAATGCAAAGATTTAGATGTCTGATAATATTTTGCCATCATTTAATCCCCTACAGTCAGTATATTGTGACATTGCATCAATATATAAAATGTGAATATGTACATCAAAAGACACAGATATATACACACCATTTGTTCATTCCTTTTGGCATTGTGACCTGTTCAAATCAAGTTCACCATCTTGTAACAGTTAAATATGCTCAACACGGAAAGTCACTTACAAGATTACAAAGTTCCATACATCAAAACAGCTATGTTATTTTTCATTTATTGACTTTCAGTCTCTTCTTTCTCCCGTTTTCTCTACTCTTGTAGATTCAGGGAATAGGACCCACCTTCAAACTGACGGTTCGGTTGCAGAACACATCTATCAATAATCCATCCATGAAACTCCTCATCAGTTTCTTCTATGATGAGAAACTCTACTCTCTACAGAAGACGATGATCCCGGTAAGAATGCCAATATTTATATGAAATCCTTGATTTTTATGTTTGGTAAATCGGTCACATTTTGATTGAGCCTCCTCACCCCCCGCCCCCCAAAAAAGAGAAAAATAATAATGATAATATATCTTGGACACAAATTGGTAGATGGATGTGAAAATGCCTTTATTAGTTTACTTACATCAAAATGTAATACCGGTAATTGTATTCTGAGTGCAGTTAGAATTCTAGCTGAAAATAACCCACCAACATTAATAAAATCATTGAAATTATAAGTATTGGTGTATGTGACATTGCTTTACTTAAATATACATGCAGACATTGTTTGGTAATCCCATATTTTGAGTTTTTGTACATTTTCACATTATTTATCAATCTGTTCTCCAAATGATTGAGGAATGGAAGTTTGTCATATGGCTGCGTTATTGTACTAGCAGCTGATAATAATAATCTGTAGATGTATGGATTCATTTATCATTTCTTTAGGAAATAACAGGAAACATTCATGTATCATACTGGACATCTCAGTTTCTGTACCCTGTGTGACACGTATCATTTCTGCCTTTTTCAATCAGAAAAAAAAAATTCCCCTGTGCTAGCCACTTTTTCTTATAAACTTGGTCAGGAGACCAAAGAATGTAAAAAGAAAAAAATTGTGATGGAATCACTGTGAATACCCATTTATGTATTGCTTTATTTTATTGCACTACATTGTGCTATTACAACATGCTTGGCCACTATGTTATTAAATTATCTATCCACACTATGCATTTTGGTGTGCAGTCAAGTATATACTAATCACAAAATAACTGGCACAACCATTTTCAAACAGTGATGTCTCTAATGATTTTGTGTACTGTTTTTTCAAGGTTCCACTGCTTGTGCCAGGGCTGAATTATTCCTTTGAGACCTTAGTAGAGTGTCTTAGTGATAAAGGCATTGCAGATGTCATTAAGGTAAATTTAACAACCTGTAAAATATTTACACATATTTACAGGATAATATTAGACAATCAGAGGCTTATTGCATGAAACTTTAACAATAGAAATTTCTCTGGTTAAGTATGAAAACTCTGGTTAGCATGATTTTACCATTCTTTTTAGCATAGGAAAATAACTCTGGTTAAAATGACCAGAGTTTGTCTCAGCTTAAAGTTCAATGCAATAGGTCCCAGGTCTTTTAATTTCAAATAATTGGTCACTTTTGATTTTCTCTGAAATGTAATACATATGCAAGGTTCCCAGCCCATCAGGGAAATCAGGGAAAATTATTTTACTTCTTTCCAGTCAGGGAAAAGTCAGAAAATTTGATAAAAATGCCTCAAGTCAGGGAAAAGTCAGAAAATTTTGATTGGCCCAAAAATCAAAAGTAGTCAGTCAGACTCTGTTATGTTTTGTTTCCATATCAAAACAACATCCATAACATAGAAAACATATGAAACTGGAAATGAGTTGAAATAATTATCATGGAATTTTGAGACTTCATCAGGGAAAAATCAGGGAAAAATCATTTTGTTTTCTTGAAATGCTGGGAACCTTGATACAAGATCATAGCAGTTGACTTAGGGCTGTAAAAGTTGTTGTTTTAACATTATACCCATGAATGTCATCAACATCATACAAGTAAACAAAGAATTGGATACCTACTTTTGTTTGGTGTCTTTTATATTTTTGGCAGAAGAAAGCTTGTTATAACCCTCTTTCTTGCCTCAGTGTTGGCTCTAATGATCCTTTTGGGGAAACCTAGCTTTAGCAGCAAGTGGAGCATGGGCCAAGAAAACAATCAATTCTAATTCTTTGAATGATGTTGTTGTCAAAATATTTTTATGCCTCCGCAACGAAGTTGCCGGAGGCATCATGTTTTCGGGTTGTCCGTCCGTCCGTCCGTCCGTCCGTCCGTCCGTCCGTCCGTCCGTTACCGGATCTTGTTACCGCGATAACTTGAGAACCCCCGATCGGATTTTGATGTAACTAGGACCAAGTATGTACTATGAGCCACCAATGAACTGATTAGATTTTGGAGCTGAAAGGTCAAAGGTCAAAGGTCACCGGGCCTTAAATATGTCTGATTTGGGCTCGTTACCGCGATAACTTGAGAACCCCCAATCGGATTTTGATGTAACTAGGACCAAGTATGTGATTTTCACGCCTTATTGTTTGTTTGTTTATCTGTTTGATTTATATATTGTTTACATTGTCATATATAAATTATTCATGTTTTGGAGGCTATGCTGATCAAGTCATACCACTTTTTTTGTAGTCTCCTTTTTTTCTCTCACCTCAAATATGGCTATGTAAGTAATGTTATACTATGTTATGCATAATTCGTTGTAATATCTTTTTATGATTGTTTTTATGTTTGTTTGAGTAAAATAATAAAAACTGAACTGAACTGAAGTATGTACTATGAGCCACCAATGAACTGATTAGATTTTGGAGCTGAAAGGTCAAAGGTCAAAGGTCACCGGGCCTTAAATATTTCTGATTTGGGCTCGTTACCGCGATAACTTGAGAGCGGCTGGTCGGATTGTCATGTAATTTGGGTGAAGTATGTATTATGAGGCACCAATGAACTGATTAGATTTTGGGCTGAAAGGTCAAAGGTCAAAGGTCACCGGCCTTAAATATGCCTTTAACAATATGCTGAAAATTTGGGCTCGTTAACAGCGATAACTTGAGACCCCCGATCGGATTATTTTGAATGTAACTAGACCAAGTATTACTATGACCACATAGAACTGATTTATTTGAGCTCAAGTCAAGTCACCGAGCCCTTAAATATGTCTAATTTGGGCTCGTTACCGCGAATAACTGAGAGCGACATGGTCGGCAGTTGTCATGCTAATTGGTGAATAATTTATTATAAGGCACCAATAAACTGATTAGATTGAGCTGAAATCAAAGGTCACCGGTGAGCCTAAAATAGTCTTATTTGCGTCTCGTTTACCTGCAATATCACTTGAGAGCGCTGTCGGAATTGTCAGGTAACTTGGGTGAAGTATTTATTATAAGCACAAATAAACTGATCAATTTGAGCTCAAGTCAAAGGTCACCGGAGCCTAAAATATGTTCGATTTTGTCTCGTTACATGATAACTATGAGACGCCTGTTCAGATTTTTATGTTATTTGGTGAGATATGTATTATGAGGCAGCCAATAAAACTGATTAGATTTGGAGCTCAAGTGCATCGGGCCTTAATATTTCCTGATTTGGGCTCATGACTGTGATAACTTGCAGTCTGACTTTTCCGATTTTGATGTAACTCTGCGAAATAATCTTGTATATAGCACCAAATTATACTGATTCGATTTTTGGAGTGAAGGTCCAGATGGGGTCAAGGTCACAAGGCCTTGCTAGTCCGAATTAGCTCATTGTCGCTATAATTTAAGAACTAGCTTGAATTCGAATTTTGTAAGGCTTGGTCAACGGTCACATGCTTATGCTTATTCATCTAATTGGGTCTTGCTACCGATGTTTAACTTGAAGCTTTTCAATTACATCAGGTTGGATGGGACTGGCGGACTGCCGGAGGCATACCATACTTGCGCGCATCGAACGCTCTAGTTCAGAAAAGAAATCTATTTATTTCCAGATCTTCAATTTTATGATCAACATGAAGTGAAATTGAAGTATTTGTGACAATGTTTAATTTCAAGACAAGTTTTACTTGTTCTTCTATTTGTTAAATCTAAAATATGGTTGATAAGTGACAGTTATTATTAATAAATAAAATTCAAAAGAGTGGCTAAAATCACTCTTATTAAACCCAATGTATTTATTTTGTAGTCCCACCACCAAGTCTTAAACCCTATATTAGCGATCCATGCCGCCGCGTGCAAAATTTTTTCACTGCGTCGCTCGTCGAATCGACTTTTACCTTTTCAAGTCTGCGCATCTCTGAGACCATTTTCGCGATAAATTGACATAACCGTTACTGAGCTGTGCCGACAATTTTTATACATCATTACGTCAACCCAAAAATTGTCAAAAACGTGGATTTCGTGTTATCAAATCAATGGATAATTGTCTTTTCAGCCAGAAATCATAAAATGATGATTATTTTTTCTTTTACTCGGTTGTAAGAATAATTTTATGCTGTTTACGATTGCAAAAGTGCCCCAACAAATTTCATCAAAAAAACAATAAGAAAACAATAAGGTCGAAAAAACAAAGCAATACATAAAAATTCACAACAATGAATACATAAAAATTAATTCCCAATTTGGCAATTTTTTTGGTAGATTAATTGTTAGAAATGTCAAATGAATATTTTCACCAAAAATAGCATTCTACTTAGTAGCGTAATACAGAGTGAGTTATAAGGCAAAACAAATTCATTACACTTATTTGCATAATAATTACTTAAAAATAGAAAAAATAATTTTTTTGCAATTTCTACTATAACATGTCTTGAATTTAACATTCGTCGTACGCATCAAATTTTCGCGGTCGAGTCGCGCGATCGGCGCCCGAGATCTCAGGGGGGGGTCAAAAATTGACCCCCCCTCCCAGTAAATAACCAGTCTAAATACCATTTAAAATAAGTTAAAGCAGGGCATGCTTTTGGGGCATACCTAAAAATTAACATTGTGTAATAACAAGGATAAGAAAAAATCCATCGGAACTCTTGCAAATATATACGAGCTAGAAGTCATTTTAGTGAAATTATAGTACCGTTAACTCTGATTTGAAATTTTTTATAATAGAAAAAATTCCACATAAACTACATAACCTATTGTGTTCTTCACATTTTCAAATTCTAGGTAAACTACCTCCCAGATTTCACAGACATCCCTTCATCAATAGCCAAAGCATGGTTATATTTTTCCTGGTCTGCGATTTGCAAATGAATCCACTGCCTTTTAAATCAGACAACAATACGATTCTTAAATATATAAACATTTCAGATGTATAACTAAAATGTTTCCAATAAAGTACACTGCTACTTCAACAAAACACTGGGTAAAAATCCTGTAAAAATCTGAGTTCTTTCTTACATTTTGAAAAAGTGATATTATCAACC
>JZLH01S0460457.1:82536-94005 GCA_001188425.1 Eucidaris tribuloides | reverse complement strand
CAGACACACACACACACACACACACACACACACACACACACACACACATGCGTGCACGCGCATGGACACACAGACAATACAGACACACAGACACAGACAGACACACACAAACAAACAAAAACACACATACATTATATTGCGTTATGGCTATTACTCTCCTTGGTGGACATACAGCCAAATATCACCACTAGAAAAGTCTAACTCGATTTATTTACACCAGAAATGACACCCACATAATCTGCATTAAATTAATGAGCAATACCTGTTTTTATCTGAAATTTTAAACGTGTACAGCAGAGATTAATTGCAAACATATCGTAATAATCACTGTGTATGTTTCCTTTCTATTATTTGAGCATATTTATCCAGTGACTTCTCAAACAACATCTAACAAACTGATCGAGAAGTAAACTCACCCGTGTCACAGTTTACCCCCGTATATCCGGATTGACATATACACTGATATTGGTTGACACCATCAATGCAGAATCCATTATTCTGGCAAGGGTTACTCGCACATTCATTTATGCCTAAGGAGATAAAACAAGCATTATTATAAAGGATTATAAACACAGGTAAAAAAAAACCCGTTTAATTCAGACAAATGCAAATTGTTCAACATGCAAAGTCATAGTGTCAGGGTGTGGGTGTGGGTGGGGGTGAGGTAATAGATTACACATTCGGAGCACAATAAGCATATTCTACAAATGAAGTCCCCAACTTACGTTTTGTCCAATTAACCCAAACTTCGAGGACATCCTTTTCAGTAATTTCTTCAAAATACTCTGACAAAAGTTGTCAAACATATCAATGAATAACTTGATTTCATTATCAACCTATTTCACCATGCAATAGCGTATCAGGTATCTTGGAAGGGCAAATGTATGATAGATGGAGACATAAAAAAGAATTCATTTATATGGCAAATAATGATTTTATGCGAAGATGATCGATACCGATGTCTCAAACTTTCTGAAAGTGAGAAACATGATAAAATGATTGTTAGAACTTGAGCCTTCTGATTGGTTGAGGGCCGTGTGTTATTTCCTACTAACTCGTGGACCGTGTATTTGTCCCCGGAGTTATTGTACTTTTATACCAGTAATTTGATATGTATAATTTTGTCAAACAAATAATGCACAGGTTCTGATCCGTGAGTTAATAAAAACTAATACCTTTACTCGCTCACTTTGAAAAATAGTCCGAAACCTTCATTTAGCTGTACCTGTACTGCTGTGTTTCAAACGATTTTCTTGTTCATATAATTTTGACTAACGCACCGGGGACAGTGCATTAGAACATTTCTAATGTACTTACTGACGTCACAATACGTTCCCGTCCATCCTGCAGTACAGGAGCAGGTGAAGCTGTTGATACCATCAAAACATGATCCACCATTATTACACGGATTGCCCTGACACTCATCCGTATCTGAGGGTTACATGACAAAAAAATCAAATCAGTTCACGTGTTCACCATCAATCAAAAACTACAAACACAGATATGATCTATATAGATTCTGAATCTCTGACATCTTGCTTATTTTTGCTTTCAAAATGTGCATATTCTTTTTGCGTGAGAAAATGAAAATTTATTAAGTTTATAATAATGGTGCATGTTTCCTCATCATTTGTTCATTTATCTTAATTTGTCACTATATTATATTTCTTATGTTGTAGCTAATTGTTTTTTATTTGAAATTGTCTTAATCTATTTCTTTTGCTAAAGGGGTAATTTTCAAAAAGTCTCCATGAGCTTTATATGACCTCGCCACTACGTACAAATACATGATCAATGTATCCTTTGATCAAATTTGTAATGTTTTTATATTTTGCTGAAAGAAGAAATAAATGGAAATGATTTGATTAAAAAGCACAGGTGTAAAATTCAACGTATATAGGGGTTGTAATTCTAGTACCCTTCTTTTGTGCAAATTTGATACACTCAATGAACTAAAAAATCATGATAGATTTCAGCTACACAGATGATATAAATAATTTGAAGCATTATTAAAAAAAAATAATGGCAACACACACTTCAATACTTACTTATCTCACAATTTCTGCCCTCCCAACCAGGTTGACAAGAACACGTGTAGAAAGTCAAGAAGTTAGAACATTGCCCAAGATTTAGACAAGGAGCACTAGAGCAGGCGTCCATTTCTACAACAAAAACAAAATCAACAAAATTACGTAAGTGAATGAAAGAAAATATTCTCTGAAGTCTTATTAGGTACTCAAATTGTCTTGCATTTAAACATGATCACAAATATGAGTATGCGGTATTTATGTTTTATAAAGCTATTTATTATAAAACTGCAAAATTACAAACATCGTCGTGAATAACCAGATTACAATAATAGATCATATTGAGGCCCTTACAGCATCTAAATATCTACGTGACATATGGTATCCAGTGAGATGCAATTATCAATTTCTATGGCACATATACATTGTAGTAAGTGGCACATATTTTTCTTTACTTTTTACGGTAAAACAAATGGCTTTTACTTGAAATTATTGCACGAACATAACACCAGCAATTGTCTTTGTATCCGTTTAAAAAAGTGATTATGATGAGTGTCTACTTTTATTGTGACAAAGTCGGTGATAGCAGTCAACGTTATGCTGATACACAAGTTATTATGCATTATTTTAATTCTCTGTTAGAGCTTATTAGAAAAACAAAAAGCATGTACTAGTAAATTATGGTACTATTCTTACCGATTTCACAATCGACACCGGTGTATCCAGGCTGACAAGTGCACGTGTAAGCATTGATTAGATTGTTACACTGACCACGCCCACTGCACGGTTGGTTTACGCACTCGTTGATATCTGCATGACAGATACAAAATAGGTTTTAAAAATCGTTAAAATCAAGTTGTTCAACAGATATGAAAAATCATGTATAATTGCTCAAAAGTTAAATGCTTCATGTTTTATTTTTCCATAGTTCTACACCATTTTCACTAATGCAACAACTAGAGTTGGGATTAGTGTGATAAAACTAAGGAAGTTTTGAAACATGTGAAATTCATGCAATTAAAAAACAGTAACATTTGAAATTTATTTATTATCAGGGATTCGTAAACAAAAAATAAGTGATTTGGATGAACTCCAAAGTTTACTTCGAAGAAAACAACCAAAACGTAAAACATCAACGAATAAATGAAGTGTTGACAAACTACCAAAGTTGAACCAATTAAGTTACTCGATCACTTTCTAATTAACTCACTCACTCACTTTGTCAATCTAATAAAACAATGAAGAAATGAACAAATATATCAATAATCCACTAATAACTGATCAATCAGTAAAATTATTACAGGGCCAACTTGATCAACAGCTAATCTTTTATTGAAGAGTGGAAATGAAGATAGCAGTGGAAGAGGTACTTCAAGCTTCAGCAAAAATGAGTTTGATGCATTTTAACTATGTCTATCTCATGTACAATCCATACCAAGGCTCTTTTTAAAATTATATCTCCTACATGTAATTCCCTAATTAGCATAATCCACAAAGCAACACAATATGATTGCAGAGGAAGAGTTAATTAAGTCCACTGTTGTAGAGGAAAAGGTACTCAAGTCCATTTTGTTGATTTTTCATATACGGTAAATCAATACATCTCTAGAGATGTTCCTTTGGCATGTAAAGTTTTTTTTGATAATACCATATATTATTAGAAAGCTTCATTTCAAACTACCATAAATTATGATCTGCAGACAATTTGAGAAACTTTAACCTCTCTTTTCTCAGAAATAGTATTCTGTGACTTAGGTACTTCTCTCACCACTTTCTTCAAAATGAATTCACATTACCTTCTGCGCAGTTCGTCCCTCGATAACCTGGGGCACATATACAAGTGTACATGTTGGTACCGTCTACGCAAGTCCCTCCGTGGAGGCACGGGTCTGAAGCACATTCATCAATACCTGGAAGATAAGATATCATAATACGTGATGATGTATCATCGTTATCATCATCATCATCATCATCATCATCATCATCATCATCATCATCATCATTATCATCATCATCATCATCATCATCATTCATCATCATCTATCTCCTGCTTCTTCTTCTTCTTCTTCTTCTTCTTCTTCTTCTTCTTCTTCTTCTTCTTCTTCTTCTTCTTCTCTTCTTCTTCTTTCACCTAATGTTTCTTATTCTTCTATGCTTCTCTTGGTAATATATCATACCATTATGCTGAAATAGTAGCAATTTTACCACAGCTACAATATATAAGTATAGATTAGCTATGTTATATGCTTGTCGTACAACCTTCACGAAATATAGGTCTTCCCCAAAAAATAAAAACATGCTAATTACTCATTTCCCGGCCCGCACTACAAACGTGCAAAACAACCTATAATTAAAACCTCTAATTCTAATCTTATATGGAAGAGCAAATATGAAGTAACTTGACAATTCGTTCAACAAACTAAGATTACAAGCTAACAATAAAATTCATAACAATAACTTACCGATATCACACTGCGTGCCTGTCCACCCGGGCTGACAGAAGCACTGAAACGCGTAGTTAGGCCTGTCAAAACAGCTGCCACCATTCCTGCAAGGATCGCTAACGCATTCATCGAGATCTGTCGCGACATAAACAAATTGAAAAATCTTATATTATTCCACTTTATTCATCATTTTTTTTCAAGGAATGCAATACCCTTGGTGAAATTCAAATAGTGAGTAGAAAAGATATACGGGAGATCTAATTGCTAAATCGATCAAAATTTGCGTGAGTATAATAATGAGTTCTGACCACTGAAATCTACTGACCGGCGCCCAGCTCCAGCAAAGACTTTGGTTATCGGGCACAAACTCCGCTGTAGCCTACAGCTGAATAGCTCAGCATTGGAATTGTCATCCTGAGGTCGCTTGTTTGAATCCCGCTTCGGCCAAATTGTTTTGCTCCCATCATAATTCTTTATTACTTGTCAATGAATTTCTTCTGTCTTGCAATGCACAATTGGTATCATCTCACATCGTGTAGTGCAAAACGTTATGAAATTTCGAATACCTTAACAAAGAAAAGAGTGCACTGGTGTCTTTAAGATAACATGACATCCTTCACTGAAAAAACTGGGGTGTTAATGAACACCCAGGGTTTTACCAATATAGGTACCGGGTAGGTATTAAGGCAGAGCTCTTGGTGTTAAATGTATTCGGTTTGGTGTTAAATAACATATAGAGCGTTTAAGTTTAACATTATATATCACAGGTTTTTAATCCAGCACCCTGGTTTCTATAGGGGTAGTAAAAGACATTTAGTACACGTTAACAATTCTTCATTATTTTCGGCGAATAAATTCAACAATTGTAAGTCTGCCACTGAATGCAAAGATGCTTACCTATTTCACAGTTGGTGCCAGCCCATCCAAGAGTACAGTTACATGTAAATCCGTTGGTCCTATCTACACACGTCCCTCCATTCAAACAGGGGTTGCTCAAACATTCGTTGATTTCTGGGGAAAAATCGGAAGAAAACGTTAACAATATTATGTAACTATGACCAGTAGCTCACACATATGACATCATAAAACTGAATAGAGCAATCTAGAGCCAACAGCATCTATCCATATTTCGGATTGTGGGGTGGGGGGGGGGGAGAGGCAGCAAAAGAAAAATGTCAACATTATTGGTGCGTTCCGATTGCAATATACAATTTTGCGCGCAAAATGAAAATTGTGTAAGTTTAGTAGTATTTTTAATAGATTTGTAGTGCCTTTCACTGGGTTTTTTAAAACATATTCTTGCATTACGTTTTAGGATTTTTTTTAAACTTGTCAAATCATTGAGGGAGGGGCGCAAAATGATAATATTTTCCCCCTCCTCATATTCTCATGGGGGAAGTGACAACTGACCACCTCCGCCCATCGAAGATCGACGACTCTGTCTAGAGTTACAGATATGCATTCATATCAGTTTCTATTTACCAAAATGTTTATTTGGTTTTCAGTTTTAACATGCTACTAAAAATGCATGTAGTGGTGGGTTCAACAAATTTAATGTGTTAAATGAACTTGCATTATAAAAATACCAGCCATAGCAGAGAGAGAAAATTCCTTATTCATTGGCTCATTGCATATCGTAACATGTACACTCATGCTCATAATTATGGAATACTTAAAAAAAACATTGTAGAAGTTGCCATTTTTCCGTGAACGCTACTTCTGGGATTGAAATTTGTTCACCCCAGGTGAAACACTTATAATCTAAGTATTTCATGAATTTTGAGCATTTTGTAGCGTCCGACTCGACACTAAAACCTGTGTTCATAAATGGTGGTGTTATTGTTGTTGTTGAGTCACGTGGTGGTTACGCGCGTTATTAGACTTGTAACACACACTTTTCTGATGTTAATTTAGTGATAAATGACATTAGATCAAAATTTATCAGTTTTCTGTGTTGTTTTTTTAATTACTTTAATTTGATACATTTTCATGATTTTTGTGGATTAAAACAAAATAATATATAATTGTTATTGCGCTCAAACCTACTTTAGTTTTTACTTACGTCATCTCATGAAATCCAAAAATTGCTTCACATACTGCGTTTTTGTGAAATAAACACCCGTCTCGAAAATTTTGGACGATATGGAAGAAAGAAATTAAGTATCAACAAAATATTCCATAATTATGAGCAGGAGTGTAGTAGACGGTCGAGAGGCTTGAAACTATTCGTTTAGCTACCACAGAACACAACAATACCTTGTTCGCAGTTAAGGCCGGTGTATCCTGGGGCGCAGGAGCAAACGTATCCAAGATGGCGATCGAAACAGGAGCCGCCATTCAGACAAGGGCCTGGTGCACAGTCGTCAATAGCTTTAAACAAATGAAATCATTTTAATTAATATATCTAGCATTTTTCAATATTGCCACAATCAGCAACTTTTAAAATGCATAGAGTCAACTTCAAATTGCTATAAATTATTAACTGTGAATGATAGAGAAAAGTGTTGAGCACAAGGGTTGTAGATAAAAGTATATTGCTTCTAACAAAGTAATTATTTTGTATTGTAATGCTGCGAGGACTTACACGTTACATTACGTTTTGTATTTATGTTTATTAGAAATCAATAGATATCAATTGCTGTATGGATATATGGAGAATAAGCATATTTTCTCACTTTTCATAAAAAGGTGATAAAATGTCATATTTTGGTGAAAACCTTCATTGTAAACCTACTAATTTTATGGGTGATTGTGTGAGTTTCATCCCTGAACTTTGTCACAGTGTAATACATATGTAATACAAATTTAATTAAAATCATTCTTTTTAATCTTAAAGTACTCAGTGAAAGGACAATATTTGCGTCTCAATTTCTCAAAATTGTGCCAGCAACACAAGTTAACTTTCTCAGTCTAGAATATTCACGTTGAAACGTTCCATAAAGAATGTCATTTTTGAAACTACGATTCGGTTTATTTCACTGAAAATTGATAGTGAGCTAGCAAAAAGAATGCGTGAAAATACATGCAGACATGAATAAAAAATGAGTGAATACATGAATAAAAAGATAGATAGATAGATAGATAGATAGATAAATAGATAAATAAGTGAATGAATATAATAAGAAATAGATAAATAGGCTAAATAACAAATAAAAAAAGTAATGAAGTGATTAATTGATAAGTACATGTAAATAATAAATAAACACAAAAATAAATGAAGAAAGAAAAAGAGGGACAAGAGAGAAAATTAACATAGTCGGTTGTCCGGAAGAAGGGCCTTAACACTTAATTGTCTCTAACTTGAAATCCATGCATTGGTTTTTATTCACATGAAATCAAAGTAGGCCTAGAGAGATTTTTTTTAGATCCTTCTGTCAATTTATTGAGCGCGGATATCAAATAATACAATATTTCTCAAATTAGAGAAATTTACTGTTCAGGCCCTTCTGCCGGAAAACATATGCAAGGGCCCTTCTGCCGGACAACGATCTTTCGCATCCATACTAACATTTACACAACAGTCAGTCATCCATTCAGTTTACTTACAAGTTTCACATCGCGTTCCAGTCCAGCCGGCCAGACATATGCATTCAAACCCATTGACAAGATCTCGGCAAAATCCGTCGTTAAGACAAGTTGTATTTGTGCAATCGGCAACATCTGAAAACAGAATCCAATACAGGAACATTTACATAGAGTCCTCATCAAATCTCAGTTGATTGAGGTTAATATTTAATTTGACGTGAAGTAATGAAGTGATTATAAACCATAGGTCGAGATTTGGCACTAATCTATTGCACTGATTATTTCTGAATTACCGTATTTTCTTGCACACGACAAACAGAAATATAATGCAGCACAGGCACATACGGTGAAGAGTAAAATGCATTGTAATTAACAACGAACGGTTTTACAATTAGAAAAATATATTGTTCGTAATCATATGAGACTACGTAAAACTACAACAATAAACCCGGAATGTTCAAGACAAAATAACTAAAAGGTTGTGTTTGTGAAGACACATTTTGAATAGCTACATAAATATTGATGTTTGAGTAAAATGCGCGCACACACACACACACACACACACACACACACACACACACACACACACACACACACACACACACACACACACACACACACACACACACACACACACACACACACACACACACACACACACACACACACACACACACACACACACACACTACTTTGAAGTGCCTTTCACTGGTTTTTTTAAAAGTCATATTCTTGCATATACATTTTAGGATTTTTTTTTAACTTGTCAAATCATTGAGGGAGGGCGCAAAATGATAAATTTTCCCCCTCCTCATATTCTCATGGGGAATGACAACTGACCACTCCGCCCATCGAAGATCGACGACTCTGTCTAGAGTTACAGATATGCATTCATATCAGTTTCTATTACCAAAATGTTTATTTGGTTTTCAGTTTAACATGCTACTAAAAATGCATGTAGTGGTGGGTTCAACAAATTAATGTGTTAAATGAACTTGCATTATAAAAATACCAGCCATAGCAGAGAGAGAAAATTCCTTATTCATTGGCTCATTGCATATCGTAACATGTACAACTCATGCTCATAATTATGGAATACTTAAAAAAAACATTGTAGAAGTTGCCATTTTTTCCGTGAACGCTACTTCTGGGATTGAAATTGTTTGTTCACCCCAGGTTAAACACTTATAATCTAAGTATTTCATGAATTTTGAGCATTTTTGTAGCGTCCGACTCGACACTAAAACCTGTGTTCATAAATGGTGGTGTTATTGTTGTTGTGTGAGTCACGTGGTGGTTACGCGCGTTATTAACTTGTAACACACACTTTTCTGATGTTAATTTAGTGATAATGACATTAGATCAAAATTTATCAGTTTTCTGTGTTTTTTTTTTAATTACTTTAATTTGATACATTTTCATGATTTTGTGGATTAAAACAAATAATATATAATTGTTATTGCGCTCAAACCTACTTTAGTTTTTACTTACGTCATCTCATGAAATCAAAAATTGCTTCACATACTGCGTTTTTGTGAATAAACACCCGTCTCGAAAATTTTGGACGATATGGAGAAAGAAATTAAGTATCAACAAATATTCCATAATTATGAGCAGGAGTGTAGTAGACGGTCGAGAGGCTTGAAATATTTCGTTTAGCTACCACAGAACACAACAATACCTTGTTCGCAGTTAAGGCCGGTGTATCTGGGGCGCAAGAGCAAACGTATCCAAGATGGCGATCGAAACAGGAGCCGCCATTTCAGACAAGGGCCTGGTGCACAGTCGTCAATAGCTTTAAACAAATGAAATCATTTTAATTAATATATCTAGCATTTTTCAATATTGCGCACAATCAGCAACTTTTAAAATGCATAGAGTCAACTTCAAATTGCTATAAATTATTAACTGTGAATGATAGAGAAAAGTGTTGAGCACAAGGGTTGTAGATAAAAGTATATTGCTTCTAACAAAGTAATTATTTTGTATTGTAATGCTGCGAGACTTACACGTTACATTACGTTTTGTATTTATGTTTATTTAGAAATCAATAGATATCAATTGCTGTATGGATATATGGAGAATAAGCATATTTCTCACTTTCATAAAAAGGTGATAAAATGTCATATTTTGGTGAAAACCTTCATTGTAAACCTACTAATTTTATGGTGATTGTGTGAGTTTCATCCTGAACTTTGTCACAGTGTAATACATATGTAATCAAATTTAATTAAAATCATTCTTTTTAATCTTAAAGTACTCAGTGAAAGGACAATATTTGCGTCTCAATTTCCAAAATTGTGCCAGCAACACAAGTTAACTTCTCAGTCTAGAAATTCACGTTGAAACGTTCCATAAAGATGTCATTTTTGAAAACTACGATTCGGTTTATTTCACTGAAAGTGATAGTGAGCTAGCAAAAAGAATGCGTGAAAATACATGCAGACATGAATAAAAAATGAGTGAATACATGAATAAAAGATAGATAGATAGATAGATAGATAGATAAATAGATAAATAAGTGAATGAATATAATAAGAAATAGATAAATAGGCTAAATAACAAATAAAAAAAGTAATGAATGATTAATTGATAAGTACATGTAAATAATAATAAACACAAAAATAAATGAAGAAAGAAAAGAGGGACAAGAGAGAAAATTAACATAGTCGGTTCCGGAAGAAGGGCCTTAACACTTAATTGTCTCTAACTTGAAATCCATGCATTGGTTTTTATTCACATGAATCAAAGTAGGCCTAGAGAGATTTTTTTTAGATCCTCTGTCAATTTATTGAGCGCGCGATATCAAATAATACAATATTTCTCAATTAGAGAAATTTACTGTTCAGGCCCTTCTGCGGAAAACATATGCAAGGGCCCTTCTGCCGAACAACGATCTTTCGCATCCATACTAACATTTACACAACAGTCAGTCATCCTTTCAGTTTACTTACAAGTTTACATCGCGTTCCAGTCCAGCCGGCCAGACATATGCATTCAAACCCATTGACAAGATCTCGCGCAAAATCCGTCGTTAAGACAATTTGTATTTGTGCAATCGGCAACATCTGAAACAAGAATCCAATACAGGACATTTACATAGAGTCCTCATCAAATCTCAGTTGATTGAGGTTAATATTAATTTGACGTGAAGTAATGAAGTGATTATAAACCATAGGTCGAGATTTGGCACTAATCTATTGCACTGATTATTTCTGAATTACCGTATTTTCTTGCACACGACAAACAGAAATATAATGCAGCACAGGCACATACGGTGAAGAGTAAAATGCATTGTAATTAAACAACGAACGGTTTTACAATTAGAAAAATATATTGTTCGTAATCATATGAGACTACGTAAAACTACAACAATAAACCGGAATGTTCAAGACAAAATAACTAAAAGGTTGTGTTTGTGAAGACACATTTTGAATAGCTACATAAATATTGATGTTTGAGTAAAATGCGCG
>JZLH01S0460457.1:60275-70298 GCA_001188425.1 Eucidaris tribuloides | reverse complement strand
CTGTATTAAAATTAATTTACGTTAAAACATATTTCAAAGCAGAATTAATACAAAAATAGTGAAAAATTAACAATAATTAAATACAATATATGAAGTTGCAAAGTTCATAAAAATAAACTTAAATACAAAAGAAAATTACTTAGTAAAGGCACATTATTTTGGTTGAAGAAGAGGAAGAGAAAGAAGAAGAAGAAGAAGATCACATGGTGCAGCTGACAGCACAATCAAGGGCACATTCATGGTGAGCAAACAGAAACGGAACAAACAACAAAACATAACCAAAAAATGACATAGAACATACCGACTTGGAATGAGATACTCCAACCCATTCTCACGATGTTTCTGTCGGTCAAGAAATAAAGCCAGATGACGTCCGATATGATCTCTATCGGGGCTGGTGGCGGGATGACGGTGGCCGAGTAATTCACGACATGATTGCTCTCGATGACGGGCCCGGAGCCGATGAAGAGCTCGTCTTTTCTGTCTTCGATCTGCAGGTCGTTGTACACGATCCTGATCTTTTGCGCGTCGGGGAAGCCGATGAGGTAGTCGCATCTCTGGCGATCCGTGTACACGTTCGGGTAGTTCGGGGAGGTGACCGTCCCATCCCTCGCGTAAACAGTCTGCGTCGTTAACGCGCAGTCTTGAGTGTTACCTGCCAAATAAGTGAAACAGTTGAAATGAACTGAATATAATGTGAGTTTGATTTGATTTAATTTGATTCGATTTAATTTATTAATTCTGCATGGCAAAATAATACAAAATTCAAATACAATACAAACAATGGTACGATCATAGCAAATACACGACGAGAGTAATAAGTAATATAATTAAAAGGATAAATCAGTGACCATGCAGGAGGACACCCTATAATCATGCTTAACATTTGGGGCCTTTTATAGTACAAACTAAAACAACTACAACAAGTACCCTCGTGATGCAAAGAAAGAAACAGATAGCGGGAAAGTGTGGGCCGAGAGAGTAAACAGGCTAGACCAGGCCAGGGGGAAAATATTAAATAAATTATGAAAAAGGTCCTCGCCCACCACTCTGTGACACAGTTTAGAGGTCCTATGACATAAAAACTTGTAAATATTGGCAATCAACATAATGTATAGTAATTTTCCATCCAGAATCCCAATCTGGCTTGTAACTGTCGATAGAAGTAACATATGGAGCTTGCAGTTTAAACAAAAATGTCAAACTGTGATATCTAAGCTTAGTCGTGTTTGAATGGGCAACTAAACTTCCTTAAATACAGAATTTTGAAAGTTATGCTGCCACTGGCAAGATATGCATGGATGAACATCACACGTGACTTATGCATCCGGTGTGCTTTTTAATTGTAACACAACAGTCCATTGGGTGACATGGTACAACTGGGTACTCAAAAATTGTCACTCTGACATGTATAAAGTTCCAAGTAATGTTTTTAGGGCTCCATTTTCAGACCTTTATCAGAGACTAGCATGCAGGATTATGGAACTCAGATTTAAAAAAAAACATTTAAAGAATTTGAACCGATTTTGTTGCCTCAGTTGGTAGAGCGTCCGCCTCACAACCGGGAGGTCGGGTGTCCAAACCCATTCAAACCCCGGCCGCGTCAGACCAAAAGACATTAAAAGATGGAAGTTGCTGCTACCCTGTTTGGCGTTCAACGATTTAAGGGATAGAGCAACGTCGATCTGGCGCTGCTCAGTGGCTACCGGGCCCACGATCAATTGGGCAAAATGATTTTTTGGAGGATTTATCTGATTTCTATTTCGAACAATAACATTTGGATTAATTTGGATTAAATTGGGCCGTTACTCGGGTTGTATTTGTACCGATAGTCTAGGTTTCAAACAATGGGTGCAGATTTTACCTACTGATTCTGAATTTGGTGGATTTCAACCGTCTTTGCCCTTGTCAGCTGAGATTGGCAAGTTTTCACTAAATGACACACGAACCAGGTCTTGCAATCAGAGTAGTACAACGGCTTTGTACAATTCTAAATTCAGCGAGCGAGCTTAGTCACAGTTACGTGCCTGCAATGTTATCCGCGTTTATTTTTTAATGAAACCTCAGCTTTCAGCTCCAAACTTTTGTGAGAATCAAAGATTTACAGTATGTACATCTTTACATGATAAATGATTTTAGCTTATTTGACAGATAAGTTCGTTTCGGCGTGTGCAAATTATGGGCACAATCGTAGCTGTAATACACTTAAAAAATGGGTGTTAAATCTAACACCAATACGATGTTGACCAATATACCGCTAGATACCACAAATGGTGAAGAATTTCAACACTGTAAAAGGTAATATTATTGAGGTTGATGATAATTCTTTCGGTGTTAAAACGATCCAGACTTTTATAATTTAACAACACGTGTAGTATATCATATCGGTTTCGAGTAAAACTACGAGTGTTTAATTTCACACCAAATTTGACCCAATCTAGCAAAAACCAGACACCTATTAGCAATTTATAGAAACTGGCTTTCAAGGATAAACAATCCCATTAAACATTCCACATTATCAAAAAGGACAATCGTCATAACTTTTCTTATAGCTGTTTAATTTGTGTTACTTACAGAAGGTGTCAAAATGTAAGCTTGTAAGGTGCTCTATACAATACTGCGATGATGTGGATTTTGATATCTGCCACCAAGTGCCTGGTTTTGCTAAATCTGGGGGGTGTTTCATAAAGCTGTTCGTAAGTTACGAGCAACTTTACGAACGACTGGTGATACTTTCTTGGGTGCTAATCAGTTTCTCATGCATTTACATGTAGCAAACGAAGGTATACCATTCATGCGTAAAGTCGTTCGTAACTTACGAACAGCTTTATGAAACACCCCTCTGGTCACAAATGTTTTGCTGTATGAGTATGAAACAAAAAAAAATACTTACCTCGAATTTCGGAGCATGTTTCACCGTGGTAGAAGATATTGCCGTCTGTCGTGCATTCGCAGAAGGGAGAGCCATCGACCTCTCTTGGCGTACAGCCGGCGCCATTTTGACACGGATCCGGTGAACATTCTGAAAAACAAACAAACAAACAAACAAACAAACAAACATGTAAACGATAGTATAAATACAACTTCAGCCTTAAGAGAAACGATTTCTGTTAAATCATACATTAATGCTGCTGCACCGTATTACAGATAGTTACAATTGATCGCAAATGTTTAGAATATACTGTTCACGACTATACATTGACGTACGATTGCTATTAATTGTAAGACCGATATGGGACCCTGAACATGCACTTATAGTCAGGGGGTCGATCCAGTTTTCGGATGGGGGGGGGGGGAGGGGCAAAAAATAAAAAAATATCAACATTTCCGTTGTGCAAAATTGCAATATAACAGTTTGAGCGAGCGGCAAAATTTAACTAGTGTATATTTAGTTGTATATTTATATACTATTATATTGATTTTTAAACATATCCTTATATTACGTTTGATTGATTTTCAAGTTGTCAAAAGTATTGGGGATCAAACGATATAGCACCTTACATATAGCAATCTTTATACACATATTCAAGGTTAGGGACCCATCTACTGTCGGCGGTAGCTTCACTTGCCAGGTGAAGCAATAATGACTTCAACCCTTTTCACCCTAACATCGATACCAACCGTGTGGGCGTCGGGTTTGAGGATGTGGGCTGAAAGCAGGCGCGAAGCCAGTGGACGATGGGGTAGTCACCCCCCTCCCCCGAAAGGAAATGAGAAAAATAAGAAGGCACGTCGTATCTTCTCCTTTTTGTTCTAAACATTTTGTTGATGGAGGCAACCTCCCCAACTTTGGCCACTGAAACAAAACTGCCCTTGGCTGGTAGGTTAGGATTTATTGTCCTCACACCCATCATTTGTATGTGTGTATGTGTGCCTGTGTATGTGTGTATGTGTGTATGTGTGTGTGTGTGTGTGTTTGTATGTGTTTGTTTGTTTATGTGTGTGTGTGTGTGTATGTGTATGTGTATGTGTATGTCTGTGTGTGAACAATATGTGCCGATTTGAAGGAGACTAAATTCATTGTCAATACAAAAAGACAAATACACTTAAACGAATAATTGTTATAATTTGGCTGAGTATCCATTCTTTGATGCACGGAATCGGTTTCAGAAGTGGCACAATGAAATTGCAGTTCACGAAATTAAATGATTATTTCAGTTATTTTTGTTTACTTCAAAGACCAATACGATTAATAATCATCAATATAATCTTGTTTTATTAGACCATGTTTGTGAACCTAATATATAGCCACTTAAAAATCAGATTTAAAGTAATGTTTCACTTCAGGCGAGTCATACATGAACACTTGGTTTACAAAACTAATGGTTAATATATGCAAAACCAAGAAGTGGAAGTAATGTAACATGCTTACATTATGAGCAGCTTACTACTTTTCCACCATGTTACGTATAACGGGGAGTATACATTTCACATATATCTGTGAAATAAAAACACAGAGCCTAAAGATAGACTAAATGAAATACACTGGCCTTCAGGAATGTATCAGCAGTCGTTTTTTTTTTTTCTATTGGGTATGCCACTATCATAGGCCTATGTCTTAACAAACACAGCGGCAAAGACATTCAGCAAACAGTCCAGTGGATAAAGAAGACATGATGGCCACCGGCAAAATTTGTACACGGCCATGATACCAGCCACCAACAGAACGAGTGAAGCACGCAAAATACAGCAGTATGAAGAAATAACACGATTTGAATCTATAGCGTGCTTGAACAATAAGCACAGATATCCCGTCAATCTCCAAGGCCAATATTTGCTATTCCCCGCTAAGCCGTGATAATGGGGGACTTGTCAAAGAAGAAAAAAAAAAAGTGGAAAGAAAGGACAAAAATACATTCTTTATATACTCTCTGTGGCAAAAGACTGACCCGAGGTTTAGCCAAATATATTCCTACCGATTAACGTCCCAAGAACCATCTTAATATAGATTTTAAATTTAACCCTTCCAGTACCAAAATCGTGATATCACATACAGTATTAAGTATATGGAGTTTTGTTTAAGCGGTAGTTAGAGGGTAAAACGCGTTAAGATCAAATGTAAAACAATTAACACAAAGCTACTGTAAATGAGACAACAGCAAAGATTTACATGTAAGACCGACCTTTCCGACTGGAGCTAAAACTTAAGGAAGTGTATATATACCCCGCAGCTGGCAACAGAAAACAAATTTTTCATTCGATACCCCTATGCCAGTAGCCAATCAGAAGGAGTGTTACATGGGAGTGTTACTCCCACTCACATTACGTATGCGGGTTTAAAATTCATGGCGATTGTACGTGACGCCAGCTGCCTTACGTTACATGTACATATGGCATTGATCGCGAAAAAGAGGCTCCGAAAATTCCCGCAAATGGCATCAGATTCGAATCGGTAAGTGTGTTTACTTTTCATTTGCATTCTATTGTTCATTAAATTGACATACTATAACAGCATTACGAAGCAAATTTGTTGGTGTGGTGAACAAGGTTCAAGCACTAACCTATACATAATGTTGACTTAACCCCGTCATTTCAACAGACACCTACTCTTAAAATCACATTTTATATCAGCGATGTTTAAACTATCATTTTAAAATAATATGGATTATATTAATCTACAATCAGACACATTATGCTTTACGTTAGTATGCATGGTTAATCAAATATCGTGCCCCCTTTTTAAGTTTTGACTGTTGATATTCACCGCCAGCGGGTGACACAATGGTAGGTTTTCGACGTCAGCATACCCCACAGTGGGTTACACAAGAAGAATTTTGTCACTAGAGTTCCACTGTTGTGAACTGTACATCAATTTTCCATTGCGGTCCCAAAATTGCGGGGAATGCAAGAAAAAAAACACTGCGTAGCCGTATATATTTGTAACGATCAATTCGATTGGTCAGTCCGTTTCCATGGTAACAAAACAAGTTTTGACCGTTGTGGGTTATAGAACGAATATTTCGACATTCTATAACAGCAGACGGGTTGATAACGATATTTTGAGTGTCACAGGCGTCGTTAGCTGGAACGAAGTGATAATGGTGGGCTAAGAACCCCCTCCCCATTGTAGGGAAGATTTGAGGATCTTTACGATTCTGACGGTTAAATAACAAGACTACAACTGTTTTGTGATTTTTATTTATTTTTCTTCTTTCGTTTTTTTTTTTTTTTTTTGGGGGGGGTGTCTTCTCCGTCAGTGCATTAATGTATTCAGGGGCGTCGATCCGTGTTCGATTGTGGGGGGGGGAGCAAAAGTGAAAAAAATGCCTCCAAATTTTTCGGCGCGCTCTGCGCGCCAAATCGTAAAGCAAAAGTTTTTGCGCGCAAAGCGCGCACCGAAAAAATTGACAATTTTTATGTTTAACAGTTATTTTTATGCCGTGTTAATGGTTTTATAGTGGTTTCCAATGCTTTTCAAAACATATATTTCAATGCATTTATAATTTCTTTTCAGTTGTCAAAATTATTGGGGGGGGCAATCGATATGATTGCCCAATATTTTCATTGGGGCGCGATCGCCCCCCCCCCCTATGAAAAACAGGATCGACGCCTCTGAATGAATTCAGTAGAGTACATCCTCCCAATGAGTGAAATTTTATTTTTTCGTTGAGAATGAAGATTTTACGTCAGCATGTATTTAGGTTTCTTTGAATTTGATTAATTATAACTCGCAAACGAAGTTTGAAAGGGTATTGAATCATGCGTACGGTCGGGAGGTCGGTCAATTTATTGCGGATCACACTACTTCCTTTTTGACCAATGCTAATAAAATTTGCACACAACATATAGTCTTGGGCGAAGATGTGCCAGACCCAATTTTCCGAATGTGCCAGAAATTGCGTTACCATGGTAACGGCATATTTATGGCAAAAAAAAGAGGTAAAAACATAGCGGTTCAAACCACTTCCTTTTTTTGACACTGCTCATGAAATTTGGCACACACATTGGTCTTGTGAGCGAAGATGTGCAAGATACATATTTTCGAATGTGTACAAAATTGTGTTGTTCATGGTAACCGACATATCTCATTCAATGAAATCATGTAAGAGCCCTCTGAGATGGGGACTACTTCCCCAGTTTTTGTACCAATTCTCATGAAATTTGGCACACACATTGTCTTAGGGCTGAAAATGAGCAGATATATTTTTTCGAATGTGTCGAAAATCGCGTGCTATGATAATGCATACTATGGCAAAAAAATCTGGCAGAACGGTGATGGTGGTTTGGGGGGGGTTATAATAACTGCAGTGATATTTATACTACTATACTGTGTTAGACCGCGACAAGATTCATATTTTGGTGGATTGAAGTGGGTTGTAAAAATTAATATTTTGTTGTTGATGATAATGATGATTATGTAAGGCCAACCGCTGTGTTTAAGAATGTATTTTTTTATTTTAATACCATTACAATAAATTGCCCGTTTTTTCCCAAATATTAATACTGTGTATCATTGTCTATTCCCAGATGGACAAGCAAAAAACAAAAACAAAAATCCCAAACAAATAAGTTTTATTCTGTTTCCAGCTTGCAGATGTGCTTTTCTATGCTGTCATCATAAATTGATGTCTACCCGGGGAAAAATTGTCTGTTCCAGCTAATTAAAAAGAAGACTACGCACTGCTGTGTATCTAAGCTTATTTACCCCCTCCCCACCCCAAAAAAATACCGTTTAATAAAAAATCTAACATCCCTCTTTCTGCACTCTCATTCGTAAACTTTTAAAATAATTGGCATACAATAAAAATGTGTATTTAAGATAATGTACCTTTCGGTTGTTAGCTGGGAAAAACAGCAAAGAAATACCAACAAAAAATAATCAATCATTGGCATTACAAAAACAAAAACCGCATGGTCTGCTTTGATTGCCCCCAAAGAAATTACTCCTATTACAAACTGCTGATTCTTTGTATTTCCTTCTCAACAATAACTTTGCGGATTAAACAAGATAGTAGCAATTCACTTCTTCTCCCCATCCCACCACACCCACTACACTACACACATACACACACACACACACACACACACACAACACACGACACACACACACACACACACACTACACACACATCACTACACAACACACACACCACACTACATCACACACACGACACAACACACACACACACACATACACCTATCACAGCACACAACAACACACACACACACACACACACACAGACACACACACACACACACACACACACACACACACACAACCCACACCATACCCCACACACACACACACACAACACACACACACACACACACACACACACACACACACAACAGCAAAAACACCACACGCACACACATAACAAGCGATCACATGACACACACTAATAACATTATATGTTGCCCTTTCTTCTCTGTAGACAAATTTGGATGATTACATTCTCTGATATATATGATTTTACCAAATGAAAGGATGTTATTTCGTAGTAAACGATTATAAGATATAATTTCATTGTCAAATTTACATGCCTCTCACAACATTCCTACGGCCGTTTGTATTATCACCTTACATGTAGCAGCAATTCATATTTTTAGCAAGTTAAAGCCAAAGCTTCCCCTTAATTATACTACTCAGTAATCCAGCTTTTTCTTAATTTTTGTAATCTGTTCTCTGAAGTTTTAGGTGAATTGCGAGAAAACTGCAATCAAGCTAGGTTAGCAAGTCACTGCAATCATACACTATGAGCAAATAGTGCGGTCAGTGCCACAAGAATGTACGTTAGATTGATACCTTGACAAATGAATTGTATGTTTGTAGATTCAATGAATATTGTATTTGAGGATTCGGAAAGACAAATGATTAACAAGAATTTAACATTGGGAGACATTTATTGTCAAGGGCATGTAACTCAAAAGTTTAATGCAATGAATCATGCAATATTGAACTTGAACTGTTTTCTTCAAGATTAATGTAAATTTGTACATACGTTACAAATGGCTTGATGACAAATATTATAACGTACCGTAATTTGACCAATTAAGACTTGTAACTTACTTTACGACTGATAAGATACAATATCTTAAATTGGAATGCAATGCATGTTTATAATCTAGAAAGTTTTTTCAAAAAAGTACACAAATATATGAGTATCTTCTTTTAACAGAAAATGATCTCCTTTTATGTTCTCAGATTTCTGTCCATGTCACTTGAATAGGCGTTTCTTCTTTTCTTTTTTTCTCCAGCCTCTTATAGTTCAGTGATTTATCGCCTACATTAACCAAGTTTAATCCTGTTATCCTACACAATTAATGTTAAGAAGTTTAATTTGGGAAATTATCAAAAAAGTGTGACGGTCATGACAAATGGATAGGACTTTAAACCAGAAAATATTTGTCTGTCAAATATGTGAACTTATACATTAACAAAAAAACTACCAAACTTCTAAGACATACCGAAAAAGATTAGTTTTCAGCTTTGAAAACTAGTTGTAAGTACTTTTGAAGATTCTTTCGTTGGAAGACGATTACTATAAAACATTGTCTATAAGTACTTCAACAAGACTTTGCAAAAAGAACTATTTACAGTTTTGAAAAACGTTTACTTGTGCTCACTCTAACAATCTTTTTGTCTTGAAGACTGTTTTACTTAATTTATACCATACTTTAAAATAGACTTTTCACTGGCTTTAGATGCAAAAAGACACTTTCCAACAAAAGGTCATTTTTCATTTTTGAAAAAAGTTTCCGAGTTGACTTTCGCCTGCAGTTCTTTTGATTGAACATCTTTCTATTCTAAATTGTATGTTATAAATTTACTTTAAGTGAACAGACCTTCTGAAAAGAGTTGGGAGTGCGCCTCACATAAATTTCTTCTTTTTTGAATATCATTTTCACTATTAGCTGCCAGCACAAATTAAGATTAGAATATACATTTTCAAAAAGTTCGTTTTATTTCTGAAAAAAAAAGTTATATGTGCTACTTTTATTCTAGGACTCCTCTGTTTCAAGGATTTCTATACCTCCATCATATTTCATAAAATGCCAGACGTATAAGTAGAAAACTCACCG
>JZLH01S0460457.1:49887-60250 GCA_001188425.1 Eucidaris tribuloides | reverse complement strand
TTTTCGATATTGTCATCTCCAAAAATTCCAAAGGAATTGGTAAATGTTTATTTCTCGACATTACAAAACTTCCGCAACAACTGTATAGCACAGTGAACCAATGTTATTTATTATATGTGAAGCATTTTTTTCAGCTTGAAAATATAAGTTCTTTTGATTTCATTTCTTTTCAATGAATCACAACTTTTTTTTTAAAACCAATAACAGCAACTTAAATTCATTATGACGTCTGATTATTACAGTAACCATTATACGATTGGTATAAGAAACACGGTTGGTTTGAGTCTAATTTTCAATATCAAAAGAATAATTCCTAAGTAAACATAACCTAAACTATGACCTTCACAATATGTTTGAATTATTTCTTTCGGATTACAAAGATATATATTTTTATTTCATTTCTTTTCACAGTCACATTTTTGGGGAACAATACTATAAATGCCTCATCACGTCTGATTATTGTACAAATTTTCAAACCAGCGATCATGTGACAAATTTGGCAGCCACAGAATGACAGATTGTTCACACATTGTGTCGAATGAACATGTAACGTTATAATAATGTATGATGTCAAGTATACATTGTTGGACACCTTTAAGGATGTTCCTATTTTGTACCACTGACAACTTTCAATGTTACACGCTCTTCATTTCTTGAGCAAAAACACCTAATTCTACCCACACATGTTGTGAGCAATATCTGAAATGCTTCACAATGTCCTTCAAAGACGTGAGTGAATCCACTTTAAATTACATCTCACCTCAAGGCAATGAAGACCTTTATAATGGCCGTTTCACAGTGACACCACTGTTAACACATTTCAGTGTTAGACAACCTCTAACAAGTATATTATTCATGAATGCAAAACAGGTATATATACACGAATTCCCACATAATAATTGTTCTGTAATTTCTGAATTGCATTATTTCGTTTTTAGTATTTATACAATAAAAAGGGAAAAAATGGTTTCGACATATCTTAATTTTATGACAAGGATATTCACACAAATATTAAACCAGATGATAAATATACATAATACTGACTTTACTACGCCACGTTTTGGGACAACACACATACACAGCAACCTACATACATACATACATACATACATACATACATACATACATACATACATACACACACAGACATATACACACAGACATATACACGCAGACACACAAAACACACTGACATAATGTACATACATACATACGCGCGCGCACACACACACACTCACACACACACACATTCACACAGATACACATACACACACACACTCACACACACACACACACACACACACACACACACACACACACACACACAGCACAGATCCACAGCTTCTGTCTTTTTTCTTTCTCGGGTTGCCGTTTCGCTACACAGCATTCTATCACTCAGTCAGGAGCTTCCTCACTATGTGTCAGGTATTGCGTATCAGCTTGATACATTTGCGTTACAAATTACTGTCAACACGTGTTTATATCTTTATACATAAACCAACAACATTTCAAAGTCGGTTGACCATAAAGCTCTATTATGATACAAACGAGCACCTTTCAGTCGGAAGGCAATACTACAAACATATTAGGCTATCTTCACAGGCACTTATAGTTACGGTAAGAGAGCACGGAGCGAGTTGTAGCTACAGAGACAGGTAGGCCTATTGCAAATGCGAAACAACACAAAGACGTGTCCGTAATATCCTTATAGTTATGCCGGGTTTACACTCGCGGTCTACATCTAAAGTACACAATTATGGCGACTCGAATAAATGTAGGTTTTCCTTATTTTTCCCGCCACCCTCAAATAACAACCAGGCCACCACACCGACCCGTCGACGGCCAGGCGCAAATTCAGTGACCAAGCCGTGAAAACTCGAGGGAGGGTATCGGTGGTCACCGGGTGGTGTAAGTGCGTTGGAGGTATTTTACACGATCATTTACAATCAAATATTGTAAAACCGATAAAGAATGTTGTGTATTTGATAGATTCAATACAACTCTTTGTGAACTTTTTTTTAAATTGATGCAGACGATATCTCTAGGTTGTTTGTTCTGGCGCATCACAGTCGTTCCTGTCAAAATAGCGCCAGTGTCACGGTCACGCCACTCTGGTCGTTGTGAACAGTGATTTGAGGCCAAAGGTTCTGCCGTCCTGGTTTTTTAGAATTATTCAACAAACACAAGTCATAATTAAATCACACAGTACGTGATTAGTCGACAACTTGAAGGCAGTGAATCTCCTAATTTGCTGGCCTAAAAAATAATATTTTGTAAAAATACATTGGTGTATATGTAGTAATTATATGGAGAAAATACCCAAATTTAGAAACTTAAGCAAACATATAGATATAGAAACTCAGTTGTTGTTTGCAGTTATCAAGGACCACTAGATAATAGCATACCAAGTTCCTTGTAATAACGTTTTATTTCTTGTTCTAATACATGGGTGTTTTTTTTTTTTTTTTTATCACTTACGATATGAAGCAGATTTTTCACAAATTTTACAACTCGTTTTCCAAAACGTGTGTTCATAGAACCATGCAAATTTCATGAATCTTCATGCGCATTAGTAACTACTCTACATAGGTAAATAATACTACTTAAATGATGCTTCAGAATTGATCCAGTTGCCATCCAGTGGGGCTGACCACCAGGCTAACCACACGTCGTATTTTGTACAATTTTGAAATTCTACATAATTATTATTCAATAATAATTTCACAGACAGTCTTTCATAAGTAACAAAAGAGCACCTTTAGTAATGTTTCGTCATGTTTCTGGAAGACTGTAACAGCGATTTTCTGATTTAAATCCTGAGCATGTACTTGATAGTCACTTACAAAACGGACAGGGTAAATGGTGCATAGGTTGCGCTGTAATGGGATTAGGAGAATCTTTCTAAACCATGTTAACTTAATTAACACCGTTTGGGGTTGAATGACAGAGACAGAAGTGTGAATAAATTGAATCTTCTATCCTACTCAGTGAAGTGCCTGTTTTTAATATTTCCAAAGTAACTATGAAATGAGATTTTTAGATACAATATTGGTGCTTTTAGTATTCTACAATGCTGACCCAATTACTGGTACTTTGCATCTGATCACTTGGCTCAGAAAAGTCGACAGGAGTGGACGAAATCTTCCTATAACATTTAAAGGCAAGGTTCACCCTGAGGTCAGTTGGTTTTAATAAAAGCAGAAAAATGAGAGAAGCCATATTAAATCAAGTTGACGAAAATCCATCAAAGAATAGCGGAGTTATGGAATTTTAAAGTTTTAAATTCGTGACGTCATATATGCGAGCCAGCTCCTCATATGTCAAGTGATATAAATTCCATAAAGTGCCGTTTTCTCAAAAAATTGAAAATGATTTTACATGTGCATTCAATATATTATCAGAAACATTATTTCATACAGGCTTCTACTGTATGGAAAACACCCGTTTAATTATCACGAACCATTTTAAAAATGACAATTTATGGAATTTATATTACATCGCATATGGGGAGCTGCTCGCAGGTGACGTCACCTATTTAAAACTTTGAAACCTCATAACTCTGTTATTACTTGGTGGATTTTCGCCAAACTTTCATTAATATGCTTCTCTCATTGTTCTGCTTTTATTAAAACCAACTTGATGTCAGGGTGGATCTCGCCTTTAAGGTTGATAGAAGCTTGAACTACACAGCATGATTACCAAGTCAAACCAATGACAGTTTTCTGTGTCACTTTGTACCATTATGTTTAAACGGTCGTAAAATCATTGTACATGTACAAACCCAAACAGAGATAGTTCAGCTATGTAAATGAATAACAAAAATTGCACAGACGTGTGGATGAACTAAATAGAAGTTCACAGCCCACGTCCTGTACACAATTAGCAATTCTTTCGAGATCTGTTGGAGGTTAATTGTGGTTACATCTTATTGTTAATGATCATGAAGCCGTAAAGTTAGATATCACGAAATAATGAGTGCTGCGTGTGCTTTTAAGTATAGAGGGACTATTGTAGCTATTATTGCTACAAATGGGTGTGTTTAGGAATTTCGTGTTGAGGTAAAGACAATTTAATGGAGATCTGACAGAGAAGGTGTATAACTCCACAGTTGAGTTAACCAATAGGCAACTGCTTTTTTTTTACCAAGGAAAGTCTAAACCACCTGACGACGAGTAGAGTAAGATGACTCCTTAATAAATAAAAAGATAGTTTACATCTCAAATCGAAATCGATCATCTTATTGATTATGCCTTTGAATTACACATTTTCTGAAAGCAAAGTAATATTCTAATGCGTGGGTGGATAAAGAAGAATAAGAAGACATCAGCAGTATCAGCTGATGACAGTCAATAAAAAGGACAGTTGGGTGTATTCTTTTCTCTGGTTTGTTCTACGTTTCTAGTGATTCAGTTATGCCACGCCCAACAATACTACTGCAGCAAAACAAGTATTACACCCACATTGAGCAAAAAGCAGAAAGTTATTTTTATGTGTCACACCATAATGGTGGTCTACTCTAAAATAAACCACGGATGGAATGGCCCATATACTCACATCAATTGAATATATTTTTAGACAGATGAAGTGGATATTTCCTCTCCCCTAATATCCAACGTTATAAGTAATCACCCATGTACTTTTAGTTAATTTCTTATACAGGTGTAGGTTAAGAGTTAAAAACGAATAAATCAGTCGTTTATGTCAACTAAGAAATAAACTTTTATGGGATAAACTGTCAAATGTATCACTTTAGTACCCCGAATGCTCACCCACAAGAAGAGTGAAAACTGGAATTTTATATGAAATTGAAAATCGAACCTGTTGCAATATGAATAGAAATAATGCCCTCAAGAGCTGACGGCAAGTTGCAAGTAGCTGGATTTCCAGTAAAACTGACTGTATTCAGTAATACATTCATATAAAAACTTAAAATGTCAGTTATTACTTTAAGATATACATGAAAATAAAACTATTTACCATTGAATTACAGTAATTAATTGGCAACTCAGCTGGTAATAATACATGTACTATTATATGAAGCCTTCAGTATATTTGTTAATACAATGTATCCCAGAACTTATTTCACTTCTTTCTGCCTGTCATTATCTCCTGATATAGTCCGACAGGAAACTACATGTACATTTATTTTCATTGTTTATCTCATGCATAAAGGCTTCTTGCCTGGTATTTTAAGTGATAAAATTGAATGGAAAGAACCCGTGTTACGCCATTACTCAACGTGAGCAAAGGGCAAGATGGCCACACCCAGTCGAAATTACTAAACAAGTTTGGTTTGTTTGTTGAATTATTGATCTGTAGGTAACCTCCGTGCACGGCCACGCAGGGTCAATATCTGGAACCGAAACAAACGCACACAAAAGAAAGGAATTTGCATGTAGGAATGTGTGTGCTGTAAAACTAGGGTTAAATGACATTTGGTCCGACGACTAGTCAATACACTTACCCCAAACCCCAACTTTAACCCTAACCCTAATTGTCTAACCTCTAATCACAACCCAACCTCTAACCAGTATACCTGGTTAATAAATTTATGTCCAGCTTTGTAAAGGAAAATACAATATCCTGTTATTGATTCCGTATATTTGTTTAAACATGCAAACAAATATACTCAAACTCAAACGCAAATGGAACCAACCCTAACCCCACTTTTTAACTAGAAACCCAATGGTAATGGCTTAAAGGTTCTTATAAATGACATGCATGATTGGGGGTAGTCAATAACTAGCGGTGAAACTATTCTAAAATCAAGTTAACTGTGCAAGGATTCTACTGAGAAAATTTGGTAGTCAAAAGTTCACTCTTATTCCAAAATAACTTGTGACAGACAAATCTTTTGTGTAGCTTCTTATGGGGTCTATTTCTATCAGGGCTCGAGATAATCAAAATGGTAAAATGTTCATTCTTGATTCGGCTTAAGTAAACACATTCAAGATAAATCTTTCCAGCCAGGAGAAACACTTCAGCTGCTGTATCCACTGATACAACCGGTTTTCAACAAGTTTGGTCCGAACAGCATTTTTTTTTCATTTCCCCCAATCATGTCACTGTCCTTTAACACTTTTTTCTTTAAGATATCATCACCGGAGCAAATGTCGGCAGAGTAAATGTCAGATAACCGAAACTGTTAGAAAAAAGAGAAGTTTTTGAGCAGTAATAGATTAATTAAAACTAACATACGACACTATAGTAGCCTATTTCAAACTTCCATCACATCAAGCACAGAAGTCGGATGAAGAAAAAAGGTAATGAATTATAGACCGCATGCGGGATAGGGGAAGCCGGTAAAACGTAAAAACTATTATTCGAAGTAGATTTAAATCCGCACCACTGTGAATTGCCCCCGGCATTCGAATTCTACACACTCGAGATTTGGCATTGTTTGGATAACAATAGCAACTTGGAACTGAACATTATTGTCTAACGCTGGCGTTATACACCTCGGCATGATGTGTAATGACATCCAGCGAAGCCTATGTACAGCCATTTACCACTTTTGGTGCTTTCATCTGAATTTAATAGGTCACGCAAACGGTGCTGGAATGAATAATTGTCAGAAATTTTTTAACGATACATCATTTGAACGATAAAACAATTTTGACACGTATGACACGACTATAATAATGTTCATATTTCATATCGTTACTTTTATTTTTGTATAATAGTTCATGTCAATGGTATGGATAGTTTACCTCTTCAGAAAATCATAGTACATTGGTCACTTGAAAATCACTTGAACGTAGGCCTACATGTCTTTAGAGACATTGCCTTCATATATATTTATAAACAAAGATAAACATATCTCATGTATTTGACTATAATAGAGCATGATGTTGTCGATATGAAGAGTTCCTTTCTAAAGGGGACTTTTCCATTGTCCACCAAAATTGAGTTAACATAGGTACATTTAGCCACCAATTCATCGAGTTAATAAAGTTTGAAGACAAATTACTCAAGTGCGATATGATTCGCATTTTACTTATATTCTTTTCATAGGCGCGTGTATAAACATGATAAATTTGATCAAAGAAATGCATTTTCTTCATGATATCGAAAGTGGATTTAATACCTTTTGGAAATTAAGTTTTCACGTATTCATAAGTAGAACAGGGGGATGGCATTAGAGACTACGCGTATCGTGTTCCTGTGACCTGCGCGAGACACCGTCGACAAAACATTCTGACTGCAAAGTTTCCTTCTAAAATGCAACAATGACTTGTTTTCTTCTCCAGAAAACCAGCCATCCATCATGCGAACAAGCAGACAAAAAAACACACACACACACACACACCCACACACACACACAGGGTCATAAATGTGACACCAAATCATTCACTTCAACGCTCTCATGGTTTGCATAACATTGCGACATTCAAACGCTGAGCTCATCGGATTAATGCAACCCAAATACTATTTTATCTGATAATACACCCCAAATTTGGTTTGATTTACAATGGATTTGATTTTGTCTTGTCTCATAGTTGCACGTTTTAATATGACAATATTCACATTCTGATGAAACCTGAAAGAAATCAGATAATCACAATTGTGTGTTGATGCGTTAATGTATTAATGTGCGTGAATTGGTAGGATTTTCACTGTCTCCCAAACATGTACAATATCTGGGCATTGCAAAATCCCTACAGGCTCTCAAAGATTTCGTAACAGTTGTGAAAGAAATCTGAATTTCAAATACCATCCCAACACCCTATTGTTTAAAATTTGCCTCCCTCGCAGGAGAAAATAGAATTAATCAACTATCCCCAAACCAAACCAAACCAAACAATACACATTTAATAAACCAAATATGAAACAAAAGAAAAAAAAAGATGCACATGCAAGTTGAGATGAAACTCAATTTTATCTAATCACTAGTCACTATTTTGCGACTGGGATTGTTCTCCTCTGTTTCTGAAACAATAAAAGTATAATGTATATGCTTACATAATTCCACAATAAATAACAACGCAAATGCATACCCCAGTATCACTAACAGAAACATCACCAAGGAGGTGGTAAATGTTCCCACGGTGAATATCTTACCGCAGGTGTTTCTTTCATGTTGTGAGGAAATTTCACAAATAGGTGATAATTCAGCGTCCTTCAGTTTCAATGGCTACCTGCAACATTTGGTCGAGTTATTTGACTTACGGAGTTGTAATACATCGAAAGGAAGGCTGTTCATTCCTACTTGACAAGAGAATCAGATTATTGTCATAGGAGAAACCAGTATTATCCATTATTAGGAGCCATTACTCTGTTATCCACGAGATGCACATTTACATAAGTAACTCATTACGCCATTACATCTATTGTGCATATGATATGTCATTGAACAGATTAAGAATAAGAAAAGAGCCCACGTTGAAAGGTCAGAATTAACCACAGAACTTGTTACATGATGTACTGAATGGCAACCCGGATGGCAACCGCACCAAGGACTGGAACAACCGAAACTCACAAACGTCAGAAAATACGTTGAAAGGATGAAGTTAACTAATTTGCTGGTGTTGATGAGAGCGGCACAATGGCGCCGGCTTGGGGAGACCTTCGCCCTGCATGGGCTGGCTAACAATGACTACGATGATGATGATGTAAGTGTGTATATGTGGGCGGGGGGGGGGGGCAGAGATTAATAGATCATACTTATGGGGAAGTATCATATCAGAAATTACTTTTAGGTGGATCCAGCTAACAAGTGTCTCGAATAAAAGACAAGTATTAATTAAAGAGAATACACAGTACTGGTTGAGTACTTGCAGAACAACATAATTTTAATATCAGCTACTTTCAAACCTTCTGTGAACAGATGGTATTCTGAAAATGTCACTATAATACAGGAGGGAGTAGTTAAAAACAACAGAACACTTTGTTTTTGACAAATCTGCTACACAAATCCCCACTGCTGACAAAGTACTAACACGTGTGGGACTATATGAATTTTTGACATAATTATGCACTTTATCAATGTAATGGGCACTTCATATGGAAAACTTCACCTGCATCCCACATATTTTTATTGCATATGGAGTGAATTAATCCCTTATTGTAATGCAATTGTGATATACTCTCACCTGGAAACCAATGAAATGTCAAATTTTGATGAAAGATTTTCCATCATCACCCAGTACTGTGTAATCTCTTTAACTAATTTGCTGGTGTTGATGAGAGCGGCACACAGAGGGAAAACTGGCACCGGCTTGGTGAGGCCTTCGCCCTGTATGGGCTGACGATGACTACGATGATGATGATGATGTAAGTGTGTGTTTGTGGGGAGGGGGGCAGAGATTAATAGATCATAATTATGGGCAAGTATATCAGAAATTACTTTTAGGTGGATCCAGCTAACAAGTGTCTCGAATAAAAGACACGTATTACTTAAGTCTTTCAACTTCAGGTTACATGCAAACAATGAGCAATCGAATAAAAACAACAACAATCAACAATATTGGGACCCCAAGATCAGATGACAAATTTTCATCACGGTGTTGGCGTGGTCCCGGGTGGATATCCCCCGACCCGCTCTGGTATATATCATCCATGCTGGTCATTATTTCATTCTTCTCAACTTCACTCGACATTATCATTCGCATTCAAACAAGTGGGCGGGGTTGCGGGCAGTACTTTCTTAAGGGGGATACAGCACCGTCGTTCTCTTGAGCCATATATTGTGTTAAAGAGCCATGATGATAGCCTTGTGGATAAATGTACATAATATCGAAGTTCCCCAGCATTTTACATAATACATAGCTAAAGTCCCAGTTAGCTCTCTCTCATCGGAATTTTAATTTGTGTGTTTGGGAGAGGGAGTCCAATCTTGCCAAAATATCGGGTAAATATTGTAAATGCTGCAGGTATCTTTATTCTTGGACGTTAAGTTCAATTCCCTTTCGCCTCTAGTGACATGCGTTACATGAGTTCTACCTCTTGTGTTGATTTTGTAAAGTCATCCCTCCCTATACCTGCTCGAATATCTGACCCTCTTATTGACATAGTCTGTGAATTACACAGACGGATTAGTGTGTTTGATCAGACGAGCAACAGAAAGGCTTCATGTGTACAAGACTGGTACTTAATGCACCTGCGCTGTCACAGTTACTCCTTTATTTTAAGCCTCTAAGTACCAGTCTGACGAAATGCCGTGGACTTTGCATGTAGTATTTTGAATGTGGCCTGAAGGTGTTGTTATGGCACATAGGCCCTACTATAATGTTTATTGCGATGACATAATGATACTGTTTTCATTATGACATGAATATGTTGTAAATTATCGGCCATGACCAGATAGTATAAAAGTTTTAATGAGCCATCGTAGCACGTGAAGAACTTGTACAGTCATGTACAT
>JZLH01S0460457.1:614-14481 GCA_001188425.1 Eucidaris tribuloides | reverse complement strand
TTTTAGAATTTGCTTTCAGAAAGAGATTTTCAACAAAATGAATCAAAACCACGTGGCACCTGAAGTGGCTAATTAAGTGTGGTAAGTAGTGTTTATAAGAATTAACATCGACTCAGTCGACAACAATTTGTTGTCAGTTTCTTGGTTTTATTTCACTCATTTTTAATACGATCCCTAACAAACACAGTCAAAAGTAAGTTTGAGAGGACATAGGTACATGCATGATGTAAGAAAAAGGGAACTGTACATGCTTCAATACATAGTCTAACTTTACGTGCAAATCGGCAGTATCAGTCCACGACTGTCTCTTATTTTACTTAATTTTCAGATTATCTGGATTTCCTGATTTTTACGAAAAAAGTTTTCTTCGAGGTACTTACATGGTATAAGAAACAAAGAACTGTGCATAGTAAAATAAGTAGTAATAAACAGTTCTAAACAATTAATCATTGGGAACAAATGCATGTGAAAAACTCCATGGGAATAAGAAAGGCGAAACACGAAGAGAGAGAGAGAGAGAGAGAGAGAGAGAGATAGAGTAGATCTGAGGTCAAGGAGGTAACGGAAAATAAGCAAGGATGGCGAAGACAGAGAGTAAAGTGAGAAGAAAAGAGAACTACATAGGCCTAAGTAACAGTTCAGAGAAAGACACATTTTGAGCAGAACTCTATGACGTACCTGTTCTACACTGGTCACCCGTAAATCCATCAGCGCACACGCACACCACACTCCCGGCCTGCCTGATACACGTTCCTCCATTGGCGCAGGAGTTAATTTCGTTGGGACTACATGTTCGTGCACTTTCTGAAATCGTAATGAAAGATATTATAACAAATTGAAAAAAATATTAACATTAGTGATTTAATTACATTTATTTTGATCTAATTATGTCATGTACACAATTTGAAAAAAAAACCCGGTGTGAGTTAAAACCTACTTTTGTGTTAAACATCCTTAGGAAAAGTTGTGCTCCAGGGATACACATGAATACATATCTTAAGGAATATATTGACCCCTTTAGCGATTCTTTGAAGCACCTGCGGAGATTTATCGTGTGGGACAACCCTATGCATATCGACCAGTAGATACATCATAGCTTTTGTTTTATTCTATTGAAAGCTTAAAATACAGGTCTGTTTTTATGATGTTTGAATTTTCGGTCTATCGGTCCGGCGGACTTTCGGACCTTTGGTCTACCGGGAATTCCCCGACGTTTGACACCAGCCGAACCAATGCATATTTATGAATGTATATCTGTATTTCATAATATGTATCCCTTTGTGGTTGAATTGATCCTTGACAGTTGGCCCATAATATCCGTCATTATACACTTACCCACGGAACACGTGTCTCCAGTCCAGCCATCACTACAATCACACTCAAAGCCCCCGGTAACCTCACGACACGTGCCACCGTTCAAGCAGGGTAGACCTCGACAAGTCGACGCTATGTGTTGAAATGAAGTTTAAAAAGGGTATATGAAAATACATACAGTAAATTATAAACATACATGTACAGTAGAATAATGGTTGCAGTGATAGTAGTAACAGAAGTAAAAAAAAAGAAACAAAACAGGAAATTATACAACTAGCCCTAGCTCCCAGTATAGCTTCAGACGTCCTACTGTTACTGCTGCTGCTGCTGCTGCTGCTGCTACTACTACTACTACACTCTTAAAAATTCCGGGTCAGTCTGACTCGGAGAAAGAATCCGTTGGGGCACACTCGGAAAAGGGTCAGGTTTAACCACATTCCAGGTCAAGTTTGACCAAATCCAAGTCAGGTTGACTCATATTTTGGTCACCTAACCCAGCAATTTGGTTGAAACTGACTCCTTTCGAGTGCTGCCCCAACGGATTCCTTTTCCGAGTCAGCTCTGACCCGGGATTTATTTTAAAGAGCTGTACTATACTACCACTACTACTACTACTACTAGCTGCTAAACTACTACTACTTAACTACTACTTAGCTGGCTACTACTACGGACTACTACTGCTACTACTAGCAACTACCTACTACTACTTACTACTACTACTACGTAACTACTGCACTACTACTACTACTATCTACTACTACTACTACTACTGCTGACTACTACTTCCTACTACTACTACTATACTGGATGCAACACAATCTGTGCCACTTAATCTGTTATGAGAAAAGCCGGGTAATGTCAATCACAGTCATTAAACACACATAAAACATTAATTTTATGGCAACTTTCCAAATGGTAAGCAATTAAACTGGTTTGCTGAGACACTTCATTTTGATTTACATACCATACTGAAGTGTTTAAGTTCGTGCTGAGAAGTGTTCCACGTGAAGAGACTGAACTTATTTTACATACCACCAAGGCAGTTCACTCCCATCTCTTGCGGGGCAGCTGCACTGGTAAGAGTCAATACCATCCATACATGTATATCCATTTAGACACGGTTACTTGCACAATTATCCTCATTCTATAGGAAGAAGAAGGAAGAGGAGGAAGGAAGGAGGAGGAAGAGGAGGACAGAAGAAAGAAGAAGAAGAAGAAGAAGAAGAAATAGAAGAACGGGCAGCCTCTAGGACCGCAGAGAGGGCCAGAAAGAAGAAGACAGAAGAAGAAGAAGGAAGAAGAAGCAAGAGAAGACAAAGAGAGAAGAAAAGAAGAAGAAAGAAGAAGAATGAAGGAAGAAAGAAGAGAAGAAGAAGAAGAAGAAGAAGAGTAGGAGGAGGAGGAGGAGGAGGAAGATAAAAAGATGATAAATAAGAAGAAAAAAATTACATGGGTGACAACCATTTTTTTCCACGTTAAATGAGGACCAAGGCATTTTTCTTCCACTCATCATTATTCAAACACTGTCGTTTAATACTAGAGCTAGTAATATTTATTTCAACTATTTATTTCAACTACATATTTGATCACTGCAAGAGACCAGTTTCTTAATTGACACCCTGTAATGCTAATTACATTAGACACTATTGTAAATACAATCTTGGATACTGCAAAAAAAATCTTTCATATAACCATTCATGTAGATTAATCAGGATCAAAGTTTCATTTCAATACAATATGATTAGTCCTTATCTTTAAACTCATATTACCATATCAGTCAGAAATAGTTCATGCACATAGATAAACGAATGGGTATGAAACATGGAGTATGCATGTATTTTGAAACGTGGGGGGACACCCATTGGGGACACCACCCTCTTGTAATACTGGGCCATATTAAATTTAAAAATCGTGGAGGGGGGGGGACATGTCCCCTGTCCTCCTTGGATTTGCGCCCATGGGAGCATGTAAAATTTACAGACCGGAATGAGGATTGAACTGTCACTTACTGACATCGCAGTTGGTGCCAATATAACCGTTTGGACATCGGCATAGGTATTGCAGGTTGTCGTTTTCTTGAGGAGGGAAACACGTGCCGCCATTCTGGCAAGGCTGCTGGGTATCGCAAATACGTGGTGCTAAACCTTAAGTAAAAATAGATAAAATAGTAAAAAAGGATTACTTGGAAAGATATGGTGAAGAAGGAAAGCAGTAAGATTGGTCTGAACAAGGAGGATGCTCGAGACAGAAAGAAGACTGCATTGGCAGAGTGATATACCTTAGTGGATGTAACCATACTAAAAGTGGAATCAAAAATAATTTAATTGGAAATCTTATGTAACATTAAGTTATTTTGTTTTCTGTCTCTCTCTCTCTTTGTAACCACCCAATTCTCTCATATATTTGTAAAGCGCATTTGAATATATTTATATAGAATTTGCGCTATATAAATGTATGTATGTATGTATTATTATTATTATAAAGGAGGGAGTGTCATCATGGCGCGAGGGTCAGTAACGCTAAATTCGTAAGAGGGAAAAAGACTGAAATAAATAATGCTGAAATGACGATGAGAATGAGATGTAGATTGATGGAGAGAAAAACGAGAAACGAATTTTGTTGCTCGCGGCACAAGAAATGAACGTTGCAGACAGATTTCTGTTGCAAGATTCAGCGAACAGTGGAACAAGGAGTGGTACATGAAAGCGACAGGTTGAAGACGGTTTAATTTTCTTTAACACGGATTTCCCATAGACCTTGCGACCAGATATCTCGCGGACGACTTCAACAGTGATCTAACATTGTCACTTGATTTATATAAAATGGCATGAAATGCACGGACAAAGCGATTAAAATACTACGATTATAAAAATGAAAGGCATTTGTCACTTACTAATCTCGCAGTATGTTCCTTCAAATAGGGTTTCACAGCATTTACACTCAAAGCCTCCTACTTGATTTATGCAAGTTCCGTCATTTTGGCATGGTGCGCTCTGGCATTCATCAATATCTTCCAAGAGTAAATAAAGATATACAAAGTTATAACAATGATGACAATAGCAACAGCATGTCGATTATTTGATAATGATAATATTATACAACATTCATATAGAGCCTAATACAAACGTTTCTAAGCGCTGTAAGAATTATTACAACTTAGAAACAACCAATATTTGGAAAGTACTTGTACCACCCATCGCAAATTCCAGATCCACCCGGGTGAGGCCCAGTAGCCTCTTGCCGCAATTCGGGGGAGATGCCCAGTCAGTATATAATCCACAGGATCTCTAGATAGCATTTGACGCTACCAGGCCCCACACAGGTAGCAAATGAGAATGATGGTGGTTACAGAATATTTATAGTTATTTATTATCTCCGTTTTATTTCAACAGGGTAGCTCTTTCAGTTGAAAAGCTGCTCTGCCAAGGGGCCCTGCACAATTAAAAACATAATGCATAGTTGCATACATACAAATACACAGAATAACAGTTCAAGCAAAATTACACATTATCTATGAATATCAAAGTCAACATAACAAAATTACATTTTACATTAATAAACAATAAGTAAAAAAAAACCCTGCAAGTTATAAATGACATTATACACAATATACAATATGCACATTTAAGACACAGGCTAACATTGTGGAGCATCAAATTAAAAAAATGTCAAACTTTGCTATCTGAGCTACATAGTAGTGTTTGAATAGACAAATAAACACCCTACAAAGTTTGGAAATTCATGCTGCCACTGGCAAGTTATGAATGAAAAAAAAACAATTAGTACTCGGACCGAGTTCAAAATAGCCAGTTAGTCTATGGGAGGAAATGTGCAGGTGAATCCGGTCAACAAACGACTCCCACTTTTTTAAAGCACTGAATAATCATTATAAAATACAATTTTCTCAGGGCTTCATTCTAAGACCTTATCAAAGACACTTGGAACAAGGAGGATTATGCAGCTCACAGTTTTTAAACTGTGGCCATTGTTAGCCTGTGGATATAAGATTATAATTCCTTTACTGAACTGAATTACTGGAAAAAGTGAGTTTTAAGGAGTGATTTTAATGTGTCCACAGAAGGGGCTTCACGAATGTGGAAAGGGAGCCGGTTCCAAAGTACAGGAGCAAGAACAGAGAAGGCATGGTCGCCATATTTTGTAATAGTTCGAGGTCTGGGAGACAATTGGAGATGAGAAGAAAAACGTTTCATCGTTTTTCTGTATTCTCATGCATCACGTCTGAAAACCAACTTTCTGAACACAGTCTACAAATTAGCAAATAAGTGAATACTCCACGGATGCAAGAGTATACTAATTCGACGTGACCTTTGAATAAAACAAATCGGCACATGAATTATTGTCAGTCGACAAAAATTCTGGAATAGAGCAGTCTATGTGGGGAAACTGGAATCGTCGCTCAATGATTTTCACTTTTTATAAGCACATAATGATCGTTTTGAACTGCAACTTTTTCAGGGCTTCATGTTTAACAGAGACACTGGTAGCATGGGTAATCACATATATCAAATTTTTTTTATTAAAACATTTATACAATGTCTTTAATGTGCCAAAGTCGCGTATCTGCACCAAATAATACACACAAATTCCACAGAGGTTTAAATCCTCTGGCATGTTAAGAGTTGAGGAGAATCATAAAATGTATTCAAAACGAAAAATGTACCAAAGCGCTTGAGTACCTTTAGGTGGTGAGTACGATATTCATTTGGATATACTCACCTTCATTACAATTGTCCCCGGTCCATTCTGGTGGGCAGCTACACTGGAACGTGCTACCGACTGCAGTGCAGTTACCACCGTTAGCACACGGGTAGGATTCACAGGTGAACGCTCCTCGACAGCTGTTTAATACAATGGATATAAAGCAACAAAGTTCGTCACATCAATATCTTGTCATTTCCATAAAAAAATACGTAGTCATTTGTTACATTAATATTTTCAAATATTATATTTATTTATTTATTTATTTATTTATTTATTTATTTATTTATTTATTTATTTATTTATTTATTTATTTATTCATTTATTCATTTATTTATTTAAATATAAATGGGACTAATTTCTCTTGGGGAATGAGAGAAATTCAGAGCTGGTATGTTCATGCATAAGTAAACAAAATCAAGACGAATCCTTTCAACCAGGAGATACACTCCAGCTAGTGTATAGACCGGTAAATCTTCAACCAGTTTGGTTCTACAGGCATTTTTTATTTCTCCCAATCATATCACTGCCCTTTAGTACTTTAATTTATTATTCCGAAATTTGTTTTTATTCACTCATTTGTATCTATTTCTTTAATTCTTTATCTATTTCTTTCTTTCTTTATTTCCACCAAATAATCGGCAACAAAATGGAAATTACCGAATTAAAATAGATGATCTTGATGTCATTCTACTCACAAAAAATATCTCATTAGATGAACCAAATAAGGATACCAATTAATTTGGGAAATAGCAGTAAATGTAACTACTTTTTTTTTGGGGGGGGGGTGTCAGTACTTACTGGCAACACTACACATTGGATCGTTAAAACCAGCCGGACAAAGACAAATGTAAGTTGCATTTCCACTTTCACAATGCGATCCTGCAGGGCATGGGTTGTTGAAGCAAAAATTTGTTTCTGAAAAAAAAATACAAAGGTCGAATTTAATACAGTTTATCACAAAGTGACTAGAATATGATTGGACCTGTTGCAATATGTATCTTGCTGATTATACCATCATTTTTACACTTTGCAAGTCAGTTTGACATTATGCAAATTATTTCCCAGCCGTATCACATTCCATCTGCTAAGTAGTCGACGGCAAAAACTGTACTTCCACGCGTCAAACGTTCTCTCTCTGAAATTGAGAATCCTTAATGACCTAAATTTGTGCGTTTGTCCTGACTGTTGCACACTCTATCAGCAAGCATGGTGAGGGATTTGCTGTTGAATGTCTATAACCCTTTGGGATCAGAATTTCCCTTTCAGAACGTTTAGAACATTGTGAGTTTATAATGACATTGATATGGTAAACACATCCACGAGCCGTGGCCCATGTATGTAAAATGAAAGATCTGTAATTGTGGACGTCAAGCACGAATCAAGTTTGAAAGCGTTTCGACCTGGGATACAGTCATGTTCTACACGTCCTGAATGGGAGCAGACGGCATAAAGTGGGAGATGATACACGTTTATTATTGAATTTCATATTAGTTGTAATACGTCGTGTCCCAATGGAGCCCCCTTAAAAAACAAGTGGCAATAATTCTCTTTATTCCATGGGTGATTAATAATTTGGGATTATCACTAACTTCTATCTATCTATCTACCCACCTATGTATGTATGTATGTATGTATGTGTGTATGTATGTATGTATGTATGTATGTATGTATGTATGTATGTATGTATGTTATCTATCTTTCTATATATCTAGGCTGATTAATCCTCTGAAGCCCTCTTCTAGCATTTTCCATGGCTTTCTGTCTTTAGCCTCTGTGACCATGTTATTCCTCTGTGCGCTTTATATCATCTCTCCATCGCCGCTCTTGTCCGCCTCTTTCCCCTTTTCCTGAACAAAGTTGCAGTTCTGTTACCTTCTATGTCCAACGAATGTCTGTTATCCTGCCGACATTCCCTGCCACCTCTATTTTATTTCGTTGATTTTCTCAATGATGTAAATGCTTTTGGTTCTGATGCATATGTCACAGTTTTTACATGCACCTGTCTCATATTGATACATTTAGCATCTTCCCTTCCATGGCTCGCTGGGTTACAAGAAGTTTTTGTTCTGTATCTTTAGTCATAAACCATGTTTCGGCACCATAGGTCACCACAGGGCGTGGTTGCTAGCACACATTTGTTTAACACCCTTCTCCTTAAGAACTTAACAACTTTATAATTTCTCCATTAGTTTAATAACTTCTCCCTAATAACTTAACAACTTAATAACGTCTTCATTGGTTTAATACCCTTCTCTTTAATAACTTACCGATTGGTGTCTCACAGTTTTGCCCGGTAAATCTTCTGTCGCATTGGCACGCATAGGATCCGATGCTGTTGATGCACGTTCCACCGTTCTGACACGGGCTTGAACCTGATGCCTGGCATTCGTCAATCAAATCTGCACTCAAGCAAACAAGCACACACATTAAGGGTTACATATGTACTTTCAAAAATCGCAAAACCAATCAATGGATAAAGGAGCAGACATCGGCACGGGACATAATGGAAGTAATTAAATAACGCAAATAGAAATGGGCTGGCCATGTCACCATAAAGGAGGGATGAAAGAAGAACAGAGGCAGGCAGAGAAAGAGATGGAGAGATGAAATACAGCAATTCTGGAATGAAACCCACTGGTATAAATATGCGAGGGAAAGTGAACATTGGAGAGATCACGCTGAGGCCTTCATCCAGTAGCGGACTGACAATGGCTGAAGAAAGAATATACTGTCATATCACTTATCATCTGATTCTGCTTCATAACAGTTAGATAAGCTGGTACTTCCGTCATATTGTTTGTGCACTATTGCGATGTTATGCAGCCTGATTTCTACACTGACGAATATTTGTAATATCAAATCAGTGTACTATCCACAAGATCAATATGTCAAATTAATTTTGCAGCTGAATGACTCTTATAAGCATTAAATATTTAACGTTTTATAGAATTCAAGTTTAAAAAAATGTCAAACTTTGGTGTCTGAGCGACATTATAGTACATGAATAGACAGATTAACGCACATCTTTGGAAAGTTATGTTGGCACCAGCAAGATGTGGATGAAAATCAGACAAAAATAACTCATCTGGTGGACCTTTTATTGTAACACAGCGATTTGTGGTGGAAAATGGGTCTGGCAAACCCGGTCACTCAGAAAAGTTAACTTTTTTTTAAAGATCTAATTTAAGTGATCATTTTAAAGTACAATTTTCCCAAGGCTTCATGTTTAGACTTTATCAGAGACATTTATAGAATGAGGAATGACGATTTATAAGCTGAAACATTTTGAAAGGAATATAATTAAGTTTTGTTAAAATATCATCATATAAATCATTATGATTACCTGGATTATCTTCCACGGAGAATTCGATGGAGAAACCGGACTCGGTCTTTGAACCGTCCGACCTGAACTGAGCCCACACCACCGACCCCGTTGACAGGAAGCTGGGCGGCCTGGCCGTACCCGTATCGGCCATGCTACCCGACGTCCTCACGATCGCCGAGCCGAGGTCGTTTACGTCGAGAAGGTTTCCGATGGCAAGGGTGTCGTAGAGAAGTTCCGTGTTGAAAGCGATGACTCTGACCAGGATGTGGCGTCCGACGTCGGTTGAAATGAACCAGATGCAATCTTCATTGTTCAAATAGTTGGCGGGATAGTTCGAGGAGGACACGGTGATGCTATCTACGCCGTCTGTGAGCGAGTAGTTTTGACTGCACTGTCCGACTAGGAGTAGAAGTTGATATGAAGGTACAGAGTTGCAACATCGTAATAAGGTTCATGACATGTAAACTGCCCTATTTGTCAAAAGGTAGCAAGTGACATAAGTGTCATTTCTCATAAATGAACACTTTGCGTCTGTCACCTACATTGACAGCAATGTCATTTCACAACATTTTAACTTATATATCGTTCAATAGTTAGATTATTTCTCCTCCAAATTATGCCTGAGGGTGCAAAAACACCAAAATCTCAATTTGACAAATTTGTCATTTGCTTCCTTTCACTAAAGTAGGGCACTAAATGCAAGCTGTAATTTCACATCAATTACAGTAATATCAGTAAAAACAGTTTTTATTTGTGATTTTTGTCAAAAAAAGAGAACAATAGAATACAATTACTGGTAATTCCTTCACAAAACAAGAAATTGGGTCCTGTCTAGAACTTTGAGATCGCTTGCACATATAAATACTTCCTACCTATTGTCTGTATCATAAAACAACACATTTTACCAAAGTTTTTGTTTATTACCTATTTCACATCGATCCCCGAACCATCCGGTCGGACAGGAACATCTAAATGCATTGATGAGATTAGCACAGCTACCACCATTCAAACACGGTGAACTGGAACATTCGTCGATATCTGAAGGACAACAATAAAACTAGTGAAAAAGTCACATCTTTGAAGAAAATTGATACTTAGTCTATTGTACATATACAATCAAACTATACAAGGTAAACATAAAATGTATGCAGTTGCGTCAATATTTAAAACAAAATGATACCGAAAAGGCGCAATTATCACAATTATGATGAGAAAAAATACTTTGTCAACTTTTGTCTAAGTTTGGGTTTAATAATAACCTGTTTCCGGCCTACATCTAAACGATTTTTGGCATTGAACTAGATTTATTTGTTAAGAAATACTACAAAATGAAGCAATTGAAAAAACATAATAAAAGAAAATACTGAAACGCAGTAAACCGTAAAAAGGTAGCACGGCTTTTACGGGGGCATTTTATGGTAATGATTGAATTATCAATCTGTCATAATGTCCAAAAGATCATCCTACTGATTTTCATAGCAACATTACAAAGCGAAAAAGAGAACAAAACAATAACAATACCCACAAATTAATACCCCAAGCAGGTTTAGATGATATTTTACACTGCTACACTGTCTGTTAAATCAACTCATCATGTCAGATAAATTACAGCTCTATATAGTCTATAGTCAATTGTGTGATGCATATTTGCACCAATTGCACAGCAAATCAAGCAGAGGGGACGACTTACCGAACTGGCACTCGGAGCCTCTGTATCCAGGAGCGCAGGTACACGAGTAGCTATTCAACAGATCATTACACGTTGCACCATTAAGACAAGGGGACGGATTGCACTCATCCACATCTGCAAAAAGGGTAAAGATAACATGTAAATGTTACTAACTTGTAAACACACGACACTTAAATAGTTAAATCTCTTGATTAAAATACAAATAACTATTTTAGACGCAGACAAAATATAACTATCATCTGCGTTTATCACCTAAAACATAATACCCCATGCTGAAATAAAAATATACTGTACGTAATTTTTCCCAACAAAACAGATAGAAAGAAGCACTACTTGTGGACAAATGGAAAAACACTGTATTCTCCTTTTCATTAAAAGGTTCACAATTTATATAAGCTTCGGTTTGTGCTATGCATTCAATATTGACACTGTTATCAATATTTCAAGTTAATTTGATTGTAATGATTAAAACGCTTATAGCTGAAGCTATTCATCAACGAAATTCTTTCCGACTGCTGTTAATTTTAGAACACATTCCTCTTTATTCTACAGTTTAAAGTGTTAAAGTGCAATAGAACGTTTTGTTTTATTCACGACATTTGTATCAAATTTAATTTTCCAGAAATGTGCACAGGCATCATTTTGCAGGCCTAGACATTAACATTGTTAAATACATTGTGGTTACAAGAATATGCCATGTAAAACGCTGTAACAAAGTAAAGAGCTGAAAACCCACATTAGTTGAAATTTTAGTGCCCGTTTAGATTTTGAATTGAATTAAGAATCATAAGACTAAAATTATACCAATCTACTAGTCTACTTTCAGACGGTTAAAATGCACATGGGTGTTTATCAAGATTGATCATGTACAATATATCTATATTGCAAATATGTACCATATGCATTCATGAACTTTTTACGCATACGTTTACGTAGATTATTATTCATCTACTAAAATACTACAACTGACTGATTTAGTCAGTGGGCCGTCACACAATGGCGGTAGGCTGGGGGGGGGGTGCACTGGGTGCCACGTGCACCCCCCGCAGAGCCATAGGAGTTCCAACCCTAATAGCCTAAAAAAAAGAAATTTGCACCACGTTTTTTTTTCTTTCAACGCCTGATTTTCTCACTTTAGTTCCACCTCCCTAAGATGTGCACCTCCCTGTTCCACCTCCCGAGATGTGGCACCTCCCATGCCCAACACCAGCCTACGCCCTTGCTCACATAGAGTCTGACAGTTAGTGTTCAGTGCATTTTTCGTATTTTAGGTAATTACTGATCTTCAAATTTCACAGACACATAATAATCATTAAAAGTAAAAAGGGCAAGAGTGATTTTTTTGCTGTTTGATGGGTGCAAACTAGGTTCGCTGAATACTTACCTATATCACACAGGGTGCCCGTATATCCAGAGAGGCACAAACAGGAGAAGGAATTGACGCCATCTTGACAAATTCCACCATTTTGACAGGGATTCGGAGAACAGTCGTCAATATCTGAATGTGGTTATTAAATAGGATGAAAATTCATGTCGATTAATTCCAAGAGATTGTTGTTTACCTTACTAACAATTCGATAGGAAGCACGATTGCACACATTTCTAAATGCTGCATGGCTACCAGAGGTCAATATTGAGAACATTAAGAATTTCTGAAATGTTTACAAGTTCATAATGATCGATGTAATAGATCATCTTGCAGATGAAAATTGCAATGTGTTAATATCACGATAAAACTTCCAGCACATGACTGTTTATCGATTTATTTTCTAAAAATATATGAAGCCAAGTTCTATTCAAACTTTGATATTATCATTTTGTGCCCTAATTGTCATCCACTTCCAATTGTTTGTGGGATGTGCATGGATGTACCCTCCCTACTCAAAAGTATTGCAACATACACTATAACGCATACATTTTGAGTTGAAGGGTTCTTTCTGTAATGATGTCCTAATGAAGTTTATTTTTGGAATATAACAAATAATTTGAAAAGAAATCAATGAATATAATTTCTCCTTTCTTCTGCAAGGCGGAGAGATTATCAAATGCAGGCGCACCCACGACAGAGGGGCTGGAACATACACATTTAAAATTTTTTCGCCTTCCTGTAGGGGTGGGGTGTTTATTCACTTTAGCATCGTAATTCGATTTCATATTTGCCACCAAACGGTTTTAATGGTTTGGAAAGACTTCCTACTAACAAAAAATGTCAATATGCTCTTTTGATGCGGTCTCAGAAAGAAGACACCACGCCGCGAAGAAGAAAGCGCCTCCTATCTTCATAAGACAGTGGTAAAGAGGATACGCCCCATATTTTACACAAGACCTCTTCACGTTATAATTTCTTATTCTTTCTGAATTCTAAACACAGTCTACTATTGCAAACATTCTAAACTTTACTGTCATGCGACTTTTCAGTACATTGGATACAATAATGTGGAGAGAAGACCATCATCTCGAATTAGAAGCCTTATTCTCCTATTTCACTGTCTTATGAAGATAGGAGGCGCTTTCCTCTTTGCGGCGTGGTGTCTTCTTTCTGAGACCGCATCAAAGGAGCATATTGGCATTTTCTGTTAGTAGGAAGTCTTTCCAAACCATCAAAACAATTTGACGGCAAATATGAAGTCGAATTACGATGCTAGAGGGAATAAACACCCCACCCTTACAGGGAGGCAAAAAATATTAAATTTTTATGTTCCAACCCCTCTGTCGTGGGTGCCCCTGCATTTGATAATCTCTCCGTCTTGGAGAAGAAAGGAGAAATCATATTCATTGATTTCTTTCTAAATAATTTGGTATTTTCCAATAATAAA